>JAYMSP010000818.1:0-40733 GCA_036897095.1 Plantago elongata | reverse complement strand
ATATCTATATATATATATATATATATATATATAATAAAATGCTAGAAAATAACTAAGGCTTTTGGTTTGTGTTTAAATTAAATTTGATCAATAAAAGTTAGCTTTTTGAATCTGAATATAATGTAACATTAATTGATATTCAAATGAGAAGTGTATATCTAACATAGTGAAATGGATTGTATATGTAATTTTTTCAAATATTTATGTTTGAATTTGACTTGGAAAGAATTAGTAGATGGAAAAAAGGGTTCAAATACTGGACAGTTTGCAAGAAATCACTTATATTTGAATTTAGGAATAAGATCTTTCTTCCTCTTCGCTTCCTACAAACACATAACATTATTTGTTTGGTTAATTAACTACCCATTTCAAGTGTGTTGATCAAGACGAACAAGATGATGGCGAATAACGTTCTCACATTCTCTGAATTCTGACGGCGGACGATGAGATGAAGCAGAAACTAAAATAAATTTTACAAAATTGTAGTTCAAATTAAATTTGATGTATTAAATTTTATTAATAAATTATTAAAATAAGGATTTAATTGTACATTTGTATTTAATTTTTAAAATATAATTAGTATAATACAATTTGAAAGATCTTACATGACAATTATCTAATAAATATCTGTGTACAGATCCGTCGGAGGTGTCGACTTAAAATTAAAAAAAGTACAATTAACTTATATGAAGTTAATAAATAGTTATATATTCACAGTTTAATCAAATTCCTAGTATTCACATCACGTGTGTAAATTATATTGCAACTATCCAACCATTCAAATCTGTTTGAACTTAATTAATGTCCATCCATAGATTAACAAGTCCGATGTGAATATAGAAGTCATGCCTCGTTTAAAGCTATCAATTTAAATGACTTCTTCAAAACCCTAAAGTAAAGGAGTATAAAAATTGCAAGGGTCCATATATTATGAAAAACAAAGGGTGGAAAACTAATTGGGAACAAGAAAAACAGTAGTGTGGAATAATGAGACACGAAAGTGAGCCTCGTACTTCTCTTTGATCCGAATCACTCACGAGCTAGTCATAGGAACGGAGCCCTTGGTTTTGCTATTGGAGTTGTACTATAAATGACTTATGCATGAGTCATAAGTAGGGCTGCTCATTTCATCCGGATCTGCAAATTCCATCCGGTATATGTGAAAACGGATTGGATCGGATCGATCCGTTAAAAACGGATCGGATCGCGGATGGGGTTTTCCTTCATCCGTTTTGAACGGATAAAACGGATAATCCGCCGGATATTCGTGGATATCCGTTAGACCAGGGGTATTATTGTTATTTTACATTACCCTAATTATCTACTCCTTAGCAATAGCAGCCGCCAGTTACTTCCATTCCGTCTTCTACTCTTCCAGTTGTCGGCCATTTCTCTTACATTCCGTCTTCTACTCTTCCAGCCGCCAGTCATTTCTCTTCCAGTCGTCGGCCTTCTTCTTCGTTTAATCGTCTTCTTCGTCTTCTTCCCGACCTTTGGCTTCTTCTCGGCGGGTTCGGCAGCCGGTTTCTTTTTCCAGACTTCCACCGTTAGCCGCCAGCCATTTCTTCCATATGTCTCGTCTTCTCCATTCTTCTCCATTCCGTTTCTTCTCCATTCGCGTCTTCAGTTTGACAGTTCGATTTGCCCGCCGTCTTCTCCATTCTTCTCCATTCCGTTTCTTCTCCATTCGTCCGTCGTCGTCAGTTGTCGTCGAATCGTCGATTGTGCTTCTCGGAGTGCGGCAGAAGTTCCAATTTATAGCTCCGGCGGGCGGAGAAGAGGGGTTTTTTGGAGATGAAGAAGACTTCTTCTTCTTTCCCTTTCTCTTTTTCTTTTCTTTTTATTTAAATTTATTGGATCCGCTGGATTTATCCATAGCCAATCCGCTCGGAATGGATTGGATAACGGATGGACTATTTTTCCATCCGTTTGACCGGATATCCGGTCAAACGGATGCGGATCGATCCGTATCTGTCTGTTGCGCGGCCCTAGTCATAAGTCATGCATGACAAAAGAAAAAGGTGTATCCACTTTGCACTCTATCATATTGGACTCGGAAATCCACGTTTAATTATACATATACTACATCTTCTATATGGATACGTGGCACTACTCACATCCTTGAGAGACTAAGGGGCTGATTGGGATAGAATTTGAGTGGCATTTTTCAACTGAAATTGGATTTTTTTTGTGTAAACAAAATGTTCGATTTGAGTGGGGAGATGACCACTCCAGCAGTATGACAAACAACCCCTAAATTATATTTTAGTTATGATTAAGGCTATGTGCTTTTTGTTAGAACTGATCTGAAATTAATAAATCTTCACCGGAAATAAAATTACATAGCCTAAGAACCCCTAATGTCGTCCTTGTATCTACAAAATGTGATTTTTAGAAAATAATAAATGGAACATTTTTTATATTATTAATTGATAAAAACCATCTCGACCTGCTTAGAGTTGTGGAATTTAGCTATTTATATTTATTCTTCAATATCCCTAACTTGTAGCTGAGTTCAACCTCTTTGAAGAGGTTACTCAAGTGTCAATTAATATTACAGACCATAGTTTACCTCCTGGCAGATTCAAATTCAGGTGGACATGCACTCGTGTCCAATTTTAACATTTGAACCATTCGAGTGGAAAATTAATATGGAACGGAGTTTATTTCTGAATAGATTCGAATGAAGGTCGGGTTAAGCCAAAACTCTATCATAATAGAATTTCATATTACAATATTTAAAATGTCAAATATATGTAAAAGTGTAAAATATGTTCATTTATGTTAATTGTCCAATACAAATTATCAAATGTATAAAAAATGTTTGAAGAATTATACTTTCATTTTTAAACATATTTGTCTGCCTCATTTTTAGCTTTAATAAATAGTTAAATATGCGTACTTTCACTCAAAATTTCCCGTGTGTTGCGTTTAATAAAATTATTATTTTTAAATACGATATTACAATACAATAATTTAACATGAACGAATTTATCATTAATATATATCGTCAAACTCTAACCACAATTCTCTATATATATAGATAATATAACCACTCACTTTGAAGAATCGAACTCGTGACCTTTTAAATACGGGATGTCTTAGCTTGTTAATCGGCTATGAACGTTTTGATGAAATACAATTTTTTTTTAAACGACTAAGTTTACAACTACTTTACTTATATACCAACACATCTTTACTTCTAAATCCACCTTATGACTTAACTAGGAATTAAACTCTGCACTTCCTTCCTATCACTCCGGCTCTATTCCACTGCACTATTTATGCCTCCGAATGAAATAGAACTATTAAATAGTTAGTCTTCTAATTTTGATTAAGACACTGTACTAATTGTTTTTGTAGTGCATTAAAATCAATTTCCATAAGACAGATCGAAAGGACATGCACATGGTTTAATTTAGGATACGCTGTTCACTTTGCTGCAAATAATTACATTAATATGTCATTGCCAAATTGCCAACTACAAAAAGAACACATGCCAATTACAAAAAAAACACATGGTAGATATATTTACGGAAAAGGAAAACAAAAGTTCTCTTTTTGCTTGGTCAATATGTGGAAAATTTCAATAATAATTGAAATGAAGGAAAAAGAAGGATAATATGGAATCTTTCGAAAAAATTATCCGACAATAATTGTACGTATTGATATCTTCCAGACGTAAGCGAACTTGTTGTATGCAGTATGAACATCATTTGCCAATCTCTCTGCCGTCACTATGTTGGAGACTCTTTTGACTTTGGAAGTTTGCCAATATGAATTCATGAGTACTTGTCTTGTCATACTTGTAATCTGGTTCTGATCATCTGGTCTTTTGAAACTGGTTAAAACAAATGATTTTATATATATATATATAGTACTATGTAATTGAGAGTGGGATCATAATCATGTGTCCATATTACATTCCAAAATTAGGTGGTGCTCTCGTAAAGAATTACTGAATTAAACTGAACTAAATTGCATTAAACTGAATTGAATTTGATTGAACTGAACAGAATTAAAATATAAATTATAATTAAATCGAGTTGAACTAAACTGAACTGAACTGAAGCGATTTTCAGTTGAAGAGAACACAACCTTACTAAAATTAGAATAATTATTAAAGTTGTGTTCTCTTCAACTGAGATTTACTGAACTGAACTGAATTTAACTGAACTGAAGTAAGGCTGTAATCTCTTCAACTGAACATCACTTCAGTTCAGTTCAGTCTAGTTCAGTTCAGTTCAGTTCAGTCCAGTGCAGTAAATCTCAGTTGAAGAGAACACAACCTAAGGTATAAATTATCATTTAGTCGAGCTGAACTGATCTAAACTGAACTGGACTGAACTGAAGTGACTTTCAGTTGAAGAGAACACAACATAATTTGTAGAATTCCTTTTATGTATAATTAAGGTTGTGTTCTCTTCGACTGAGATTTACTGAACTGAACTTGACTGAACTGAGCTGAAGTAAGGTATAAATTATAACTAAGGATGTCTTCTCTTCAACTAAGATTTACTTTACTGAACTGAACTGAACTGGAGTGAACTGAATTGAAATAAGGTATAAATTATAAATAAGCCGAGTTGAACTGAACTGAAGTGATTTTCAGTTGAATAGTAAGGTTGTGTTCTCTTCAATTGAAATTTACTAAACTGAACTGAATTGAACTGAACCGAACTGAACTGAAGTAAGGTATAAATTATTACTAAGCCGAGTTGAACTGTATTGAACTGAACTGCACTGTACTGAACTGATCTGGACTGGGCTGAACTGAAGTGATTTTTAGTTGAAGAGAACACAACCTAAATCGAGTTGAATTAAACTGAACTGGATTAACCTAAACTGAACTGAATTAATTTTCAATTGAAGATAACACAATCTAATGCGCAACAAATTTTCTAAACTGATGTACTATCTTGTAAGTATTAATTCCATACCTAATATTAAACATAGAGAAAATATGCCAAGGGATTTTAAGAATGTAGGGAGTATGTGACGATTAATTATTTCACGTTCCTGTTCCATCACAAATAATTTTGGAATTTTTGAAAATTTGGATTGCGATTTTGCGATTCTATCTTGTTAAATAGTTGTTATACCCTTGCGTATGTAATATAACAACTTGTTTTATATGTTCTTTTCCATTATAGTCTAATATATAGGAGTAAAAATTAGTTGTACAAATATTTACTGTTCCAATATCAATTTCATTAGGAGAAAAAAAAGTTGCAGCCTAAAAAGAAGTATGGCATAGATCCTGAGACACTATGATTGAAATAGAAAGAAATTAGTTTGGACGCTTACTGCGTGACATGTTTTGATTTACTCATTGTCCCATAATATAGTGTGTGATCTCCAATGCTTACAAATATCCAATACCAAACTCCCCAATCCCCATCCCTGATAAAAAAGACAAAGAAAAATAAGGAAATTCGTTATCCTGATTGCATTTGATTTACCCACATTTGTTTTCCATGCTCCTCCTATTTTCTCGGCAAGCGAACACAAGACAACATAGGATAGAAAAACAGAATGCCATTATTAGCACATGAATAATCTGTAGGCCCAAACGATGGCAAATTTTCATTTACAAGACGACATCATAAATTATTTGCTTGCATATATATTAACGACTGAATACCATACATACTATATATAGAGCTAATCTTTAATATTTTATCAAGACAAATCATATTGAACTCTCACTGTAATTATTAAAAATGGTGAAGACTCCTAGTGTAGATGACAATGGAATGAGAAAGGGTGCTTGGACTAAGGAGGAAGACGAGAAACTCAAAGCTTATGTTCAACGCTACGGTCATTGGAACTGGCAATTGTTGCCCAAGTTTGCTGGTAAGTAGAATCAATTACATCATTTTATGCTGTTCGCCGTGTGTATAACTTTTTACTCGATTGATAAACTTGTTGCTGTTTTTGTTGATTGTGTTTCGGGTTCTTTTAGGTCTTGCAAGAAGTGGAAAGAGTTGCAGACTTCGTTGGATGAATTATTTGAAACCGGGCCTCAAAAGAGGGAACTTTAGTCCATATGAACATGATCAGATCATTAACTTGCATGCCAAACTTGGAAATAAGTAATCAAGAACTTACTGTTTAATTAATTTTCTATATATGAATTAATACAGAGATTTATAAATCTATTTCTTCTACAACTTACTGTTTGATTTTGCAATACTAATGAAGGTGGTCTGCCATTGCATTGGAGCTGCCTGGAAGAACAGACAACGAAGTCAAGAACTACTGGTACGGACACATAGCAAAGCGCAACCCAGCAGGGAAAAGTACTTGCAACGAGGAACAAGTTATCAAGCCAACTGGGTCAGAGAACTTGTTACTTGAATCTTATGAAGTTCCTAGTTCCCAAGCAACCAGTTCTAGTACCCAAAATGAGGAAATGGTATCTGCAGAGGCTTCTAAGTTAGAAACCGATCATAGTAACCCTCATTATTCGCTTAGTGCAGAACCAATAAAACCTGATTTCTGGACACGACCATTCGAACTCGATACAGATACTCCACAGGAAATGGATATATATAGCCAAGCTAGTCAATTTGCATCATTTCTTGAGGAAGATTTGATGTTTAATAATGCTTATTACAATGATTTCTCGTTTTCTGATTATGCCTCTAATTGATCGGGTTTTAGGGGTGGTCACACATTTACCATCTCAAACACTAAATTATTCATGCGTGCGTACGTTGTAAAAGTTCATCAAATTCCAAATACTTTATGCTTAATTTTAATTATTCTTATCATCATCTTATGCATATCAAGAAATAATACTTCATGGTGCTACTCATTAATGACACTTTTGATCCACTACTATGGGGTGTTTGTGATTCTCAATTACCACTTTACTTTTGTTGTGATTTTTCAGTCCGCAATTTATAATTGTTGGCAATTTAAGTCCATTTTTGACAAAGTGTGGACTAAAAATGATGGTTTGGAAGTTTTTTTGCTGATTAGGACGATTTGGCACACTCAGTCAACCATTTAACACGAAATGTTGACTGCCATCTCATTAAAACGCCACACAAGGTTTTGGCGAAAAAAAAAAAAAGAGAAACGAAACTAAATACAAAGAAATCAATAGCATAACGTTCAACCCTAACGCATCAAATCAAAACACTCAACACTGAGTAGAAAATGAAAGAATCAACGAACGGAAACAGAGGGACGGTTAAACATCGATTCTCAGTGGAACTCCAATGCCGGCGTACATTCGAGTTCGTCCAGACTTTCTCCTCAACTTGCCACCACTTCTTCATGGTTAGTTTCCTCTGTTTTTAATGTATGTGAATCGAATGCCGACGTATGTTTTATGTATTGTTTGTGTAGTTGAACTTGTTCTGAGAATGGTGTAGTATATATGTAAGAGCCATGCAATTTATTATGTGTGTCAGAAATTAATTCAGTAATAATATTATTATTTTAACTGACCATTGACTACCGACTCGACGTGCGCGAATATATTCGACCAATAACAACGAGTCGAATCGTAAATTAACGGCCGGTTATACCCGCCAGTTAATTACGAATAAGAGTTAAGTTATTATTTGATTAATAAAATAATAATAAAAATAAAATAATAAAAATTATTTTTTCATTTTTGATCCTAGTTCAGTTCGTATCCAGTATCGTCCCAGATATCGAATTTTTATTTTTCGAAATTTATTTACGAGCCATTTGGAGTCCAGAAGAAACTAGGTGTATATATGGATAAAATACCAAAAATACCCCTGAGTTTACCTTCTTCTCTAACACACTTCCCCGTTATTATCAGTTCACCCGTCCCTCTTTTTCTCCGTTCAACTCACCGACCGCGCCGTTTCTTCTCCGTGAAGGAGCAGCCGACCGAAAGGACAGAATTGCCCTTACCACACCGACGCGTAGCCCGGAGAATGACCGTGGACCGGAAGTTGATGCGTGGTAGGACACGCGGCACCGAACGGGGAACTCCGGCCGAGTAAGTCGGCGATTGCTCGCCTATAAATAGGCCCGTCCCTGCCTTCGTCTCCAACACACACACACCGCACACCACCGGAAATCAAACAGCCTGCCCATTCTTTCTCTCTTCCTCCTCCTTCCCGTATCACCACCGCGAGCTGCCACTCACAATCGACCACCGCCCCAATCTCACCGCCGCGCCTACCTACCGGATTAGAGTCGTTACTCGTGATCAATTCCGGTTAGTAACATATTCCTTTCCGATTTTTCTCGAATTTGGGATGGGAATAGTGAAATCAATTATTGTCCGTGAATTGCTATCTGAGTCTGCGTATTGTTAGTGACCGTCACTGCCTTGCTGGCGTGACGAGAATTGTGTGTCGCGTATATGCTACTGTATTAGTTGATTACCTGTGTATGATTGATGCGTATGGTTAGACTCTGTATATAATGTTATCCATATTTGTGCTATGTCGAATATTGTTCGTCTGTGATTTAGACTTTAGGTTGCTGCCTTGATGGTTGTGTCAATTGAGCTAGATGGTTCAATCTGTGTGCGAGATGTTGTGCTCGAACGGAGTCTTGGTACGCTTTGTTTTCCAGGTTGTTCATTAATTTCGTACACTGTTACTTCAACCGAGGAGTTGAGTTTTACTGAGATTAGCTTGTAGTGATGGCTAGTGTGTTTACGATAGATGGGTGGAGTATGTTGTGCGCACTGGAGTATAAGTGTCCATTTGGCTATGTTACTTGAATTTGGGTCGTAACGTGAGTCGTTGAATCTCTTCCTTTATTTGCTGCTACGCTTATCTGATTGAGTCGTATGTTGTCCCTCTCCAGCTGCTATCCACACATGCTTCCTAGTTATTTTGTTTATTTAGTCTGTTGTACAGAGTCACCATTCTTTTGAATTGAGCTCCTAGATATAGTTTCAACTAAAAGTTAGAATCATGGAAGTACGACATAATTTAGAAGATTAGAAGGTTAATGGAAACACCTACGTAGTCCAAACTTATTGTATCAAATGCATGCTCAGTACTAGTTTCGATATAGCCCCATAGGTGTACATCTTAAATATTGTTAGAATTATTGCAATTAACTGCAAGAACTGGATTACTAGCAAATCTATAATTTCTGAATGATATTTTAAATTGTCAATCATTTGTGCACTTCTTTTGAAATGCAACTTAACAGAAATATCACCATTAGATTGTGACCTGCGCTTTCCATTAATCCACGTTCTTACTAGCAAAGTGATGTTTCTCTCCTGAAACATCTAGTAATTAGTACTGGGTCGATATTGAGTGGGTTGTAGAGTCATATGAATATATGGAATTATATGCTCAAGCGTTGTATCTTTAGGTTCTGAATTAAAGTAAGCATGATACCTGATTGTGTCAATTTGCGTGCGTCTTGTCGCATCACATGATTTTTCTGTGCTTAAGCATTGTTGTTATTTAACTGTTACTACTTGTTAGGATTATTTGGGGGATTTTCGGGAGCCTTATAGTTATTATTGCGTAAAAGTTAAGTAGCATTATCCGTTCATCACGATTTCGAAGTTGCATAGCGTACCAGTCCACTCAAGGTGAGCGATTTCAGGCTTTCGGCATCCGGCCCTAGGAAAGTTGTTATCTTTCACCGCCTTTAATTCCAGTACCCGTTCCTGCTTATTTATCTGTCTGTCTAACACTGACTTCGGCTACTCGACGACGACCGACTGACCCGACAGGATTACTAATTGCGATTACAGCCAGTACTAATTACTAGCTGTATTACTAATTGTATCAACCCTCCTCCCCCGAAGTTGCAGAGGAGGGTGCAAAGGGCTTTAGAAAAAGAATGGGTAAACATATTTTATAAGGTCTCAACCCTAGTGACACGCTTCTATAGCTAGTAGCACACTAGCACTGAGAATCACACTTCAATCGATCAAATGTTAGGTGATATCAGTGTTTTCTAACCACTTCATTTGCATTTTATAAATTATAATTTTATAGATACAATTGTAACGAGATCACACATTCTATCACTCAATGAATTGAAATAATATTTGATATGTAGACTATAGTGTTGAGACACATCTATTATTAAATGACAAAAAAAGTTGAAGCTGTCCATAAGGCTCTAAACTAATTCCAGGGTGTCACAATCTGAATACTTATCTTTTCGAAACATAATCTGAATGCTTAAAATGGGAATTCCCTTAAAATGTCAGATTTGAGAAAATGAAGGATTAGACTGGTCGCACTTACGCTTCACATAGCACAGCGCGTCACGATTTAAGGCAATTTATTTCCCGGTCCACTCAAATTTAGACTCTACACTTTCTTTCTACTCTCATCGCCATAGCTTCGTTTCGATTGCTTCTGTTCAGCTGAAAGGTATGGCCTTTACTCTTAATTCTGCAACTATTCGCTTCTTTATCGTTTATTATCTTTCTGGGTTTTGCTCGTTTTGACATGATCTATCTTTTTCGTATTTGATCGATCAAGAATTAGATCTGATCTGTGTTTATTCAATTGTTCATCTTTTTCACCAAACTGTTATCAGTCGCTTTCTATTGCCTGTTGCAATTTGGGTTTCTCCCCCTTTTTGGGTGGAAATTGTTTTGCTGGACTTTCAATTAGGGTTTGAAAGGTGTCGAAAATCGAATTAGATGTAGATATGTTAAGTTAGCTCGTTTATGAACTAAATTTTACTTTGAATAATGGTTGTGTGAATTGGAGCTGTATGTTTTATAAGTACTTAAGTATCACTCTGTTTAATTGGTGAAGTCACAATTTGTGCTTGTTGAATTTTATAGCTGAGCATGTCGAGCAACAAAGACTATGGTGCTGCACAAAGAATCAAGTCTGCGGCTTTATCAGCGGCAAAGAGTCTGAGCCGAGTTCAGGCGGAGCGAGCTGCTGCATCAGCTGCTCGTAATGTAAATGCGTATGGGCAGAAGGAAGAGGGGCCTAGTAGATGGCAAGAAAGGAAAGAAGCCAAGAGACAGATGTACTTGATGAGTACTGAGAAGCCAGTGAGACTTGGTGAGAGGAAGGATAACAAGAGCTCGACTTCAACAGCTGGGTCTGCTTCACAGTGCCAGAAATGCTTCCAGGCAGGGCACTGGACTTACGAGTGCAAGAATGAGAGGGCTTATATCTCGCGACCGTCTCGTAGTCAGCAAATGAAGAACCAGAAACTTAAGATGCCATTTACAGATTCGTATGATGTGGAGGATCCGGATATTCAGAAGGATATTATGAAGGAGGAGAAGATTCAGAAACGTGAGAAGAAAAGTAAGAGGAAGCATAAAGCGGATACGGAGTCTGATAATGATAGTGAGGCTTCAGTTTTCGAATCTGACAGTGAGGCTTCCTCAGCTACGGGTTCAGATGATTCTTCAGGGGAGAGTGAGTCCAGTGACAGTTCGTCTATTGATTCTGAGGAGGAGAGGAGGAGAAAGAGGAAGAATAAGAGGCAGAAGCAGAGGAAGAGAAGGCATCGGAAGTACAGCTCTTCATCTGAGTCCTCTGAGTCGTATTCTGAGTCAGATTTGGACTCTGAGGATAACAGGAGCAGTCGGAGAAAAAATAGAAGCAGGAGGCATGGCAGAAAGCACTGAGTTTCCAGACTGTTGGGTTAATTCTTATAGTACTTGTTACTTCTTTATGGATTACAATCGTAAACTTGTCTGGCTAGTTGAATATCACTATATTCAAGTCTATAATACATAGTCTGGATGCGTGGATACACGATCCTTGTGCTTCTTGTGACAGGAGCTTTATATGCTTGCAAGTTTCTTGTTTGTTGGTCTATAATCTATAAGTGAACAGGTTCCTTAGTGAAAGTAATATGGTTTCTCTGTGAATCATTGTCTAATTTTAATCTGCTAACTACTTAGCTTTAGTTTTTTACTTTGTGCAGCTTATTTCAAGTTATGTGATTATTCTCTGTGATTCTGTCTTTAAAATTTTATGTCTATGGTGCCTGGGAGATGTTTATTTACATGTTTATGGAACACGTACCTGACCTCACCAACCCTCGAACTCGACTCGATAAGGTTCTCGAGTTGAGCTTGTTAATTTATACTCTAGTAGTATTATACTAGGCTTGTTGTCCTCTAAAAGCATTTTATTCTTGGCATCGAGTGCAAGCTCGTTGAAAGCTCACTCAAGCTCGAGTTTGATTTTAGGCTCGTTTCTTTAATGAGCCGATCCTAGGTTCATTTACACTCTGGCCCTTTTCCATACATCAATTTTCAGTATATCAGCACATGATCTAAATTCTAGAATTCAAGTATTTAGAGGGGTCTGTGGGAACAACAGTGCAGGCCCATGATCCATTTACAACTGTATACAGGCAGACTCCACCAACTACTCACATTCTAAATGGAAGAAGAAAAAATGCAGAAAGCTGCAACTTAAAAGACATAAATGAGATAAGCTTCAAAGTCACTACCCAATGTTTTTTCAACAAAAATACACCACGATGGAAAAATGGACTGTAATAGAGGCCTTTACACAGGCTTTGTGAAAATGTCCGGACCCAGCTGGGTCAGAAGAACACACTAAGAACATTATCTGAATAGCTGTTCCTCTAGTTGAACCGAAAGGACATAGCACGATTCAACTTCGACCCATAAGTTTGCGTAGTTCAAATTCTTGATCATTGTATCCAAATGGGCACCGCGCATGCGCTGTATTATATTTCTAAGTATGCAGATTCCGATGTGGCTTGAAACTATGATAAAGTAGAAACCTGAATGTTTTAGTTTCATTATTACTGCATCTATAAAAGTTTTTGAGAGCATCTATGTGTGGAGGTCCCTGTTTAATCGGAGGTCGACTATTAACCAGTCGATCTCTGGACTTTAGGTTGGATGGATTGGACCACTCTGAAGTGGGTAGGGCAGGCCCTCTCTTACTTACTCCTACCTCCACAATCTCTATTGATGAATGTAAACTACTCTTTTTCTTCATTTCCCTTTCCAATTTATGGAGTCTACACTATTGCATGTTTGATTTTTTTCATCACTGTATATCGAAAAGCATTCATTTTTTCATTTTTGCGATACTTTGATTACTCTGATGTTCGACATGAACTACCATGTTCATAGTATCATTTACAGTTTTACTTTTACCAAGTTAAATAGGTTCTGAACTATAGTTTGCAATGTGAGAAACTTGAGGGAAATAATTTGTCAGCTTCTTCCACCATTTAAGGCATAACAATGTTTTATGGAGTACATGTTTGACAATTTGTGCTGAGTGTCCAGACATTCTACGCGCGAGCTAGGTTGGAACTTGACTCAGTAAAATGATACTAACGTTGTGCTAAGTGCCGCTAAAATTTGTGGGGATACAATTTCTGGTGGTATCCATTGTCTTTTGACCAACTTACCATGGTGTGCTTTTATTACTAGCTACTGCTGGTATACTAGTTTGTGGCACTTATTTTCTTTGTTTTTCTGCTCTGGAGCCTGTTCTTTGGCACCTATATTCAAATCTGCCATTATCTTGCTGACTGAAAAGGAATAATGAGTGATAAATTCACATGAGAAACTGTTCTTATTCTTTTAAAGGTGGACTTAATCAAACGAACAAGCAAAACATCACAGTTATAATCATAAATACTGGAACTTTTGTAAGAATGTCATTGTCATATGTACATACACATAAAATATGTATATGAAATATTTATAAGAGACGGTAAATAGTATTATTCAAAACATATCTTATACTGATTCACGGTATTTCTAAGGAGGTCCCTTAAAAAACTTTGCGATAGTCGAAACATGTTTAGGCCGAACCTACTGTTGTGTATCATGCTTGCTCAAGATATAAAATAGTACTACCAACCATGTCGCTAGTTTGATCAGTCAGCTGTTAATTATAGTCCACTAATTAGTATGCTTTGAATAATATTCAATTCTCTGAGAGGACAAAGCTTACTTGACTTTGAACTAAGTGTACTAATGACGTTTACTTAACTAATACGTTCACTAATCTAATAATAAAATCACTTGCAACAATCTTCTTGCATATCTTATCACATGGTATTAGCCCTTCAACAGGCCTCAACGTATTTCAAAGACAATAGCATGTGAATCCAATAAATATTTTAGAAGTCAACCAATCCTAAACATATTCAAGAAAATTCAACATTAAATATGCTAAAAAGGTGCCAAGCCTCTCCATATTCTCAACTCCCAACAAAAAATACAGGTGCCAATTCTGACAAAATGACAATTTTTAAAAGTCAGAAGACATTATAGTTGAATGAAAGTATCAAACACTCACTTGGCTTTACTATAAAGCTCTCGATACCATCATCACTCAAAAAAACTCAACTCACCAAGAAAATGGCACTACTCACAACCAAATTCTCACTACTAAGTCTCCTCCTCCTCCTTGCCGTCCTCAGCCACTCCTCCGCGGTAACAACCTACCCGAAAGCAGCCCTGCCGACGAAATCTGGCTACTTAACCGTAAACTCAACCTCAGGCTCAGCCATTTTTTACACATACTATGAATCAAAAAACCACAACAACAAAAACAATACTTCCAGTTTATCACAAACACCAATCCTCATTTGGCTCCAAGGTGGACCAGGCTGCTCCTCCATGCTAGCCAACTTACGCGAGGTCGGTCCATGGATTCTCAACCAGAACGTTGAGCTCGAAAACAATCCGAGTTCTTGGAACAGAGTTTTCGGTCTTTTATTCCTGGACAATCCAATTGGAACCGGATTCAGCGTTGCCAGTTCGAATCAAGAAATACCAAGGAACCAGTTTGATGTAGCTAAACATCTTTACATAGCAATCAACAAGTTCATTGGTTCGAATCCGGCTTTCAAAACCCGGCCGATTTACCTTACTGGTGAAAGTTATGCTGGCAAGTATTTACCAGCACTTGGTTACTACATTCTGAAGAAAAATGCAGTTTTGCCTATTGCAATGCGATTTAATTTAGCTGGTGTTGCGATCGGGAACGGATTAACTGATCCTGAGATACAAGTGCAGACTCATGCTGTGAACGCTTACAACTTGGGCCTGGTCAATGAGAAGCAAGTAAAAAGTTTGGAGAAGATTCAAATGGAAACCGTTCGTTTTATTAGACATGCGAAGTGGGACGAGGCTACGATTTCAAGAACCAGAGTTTTGGACGAATTGACGAATATGACCGGGTTGGCAACTTTGTACGATTTCAGGAGGCTGACAGTTTACCCAAACCGGGTAGTCGCGCAGTTTTTGAACAATGTAGAAGTCAAGAGGGCGTTGGGAGTCGACGAAGCGTTGACTTTCCAGCTTTGCAGTGGGGTTGTGGGGGACGCATTGCATGCAGATGTGATGAAGAGTGTGAGGTACATGGTGGAGTTTTTGGTCAAGAATACGAGAGTGTTGTTGTATCAAGGGCAGTGTGATTTGCGAGACGGGGTTACTTCAACTTTGGAGTGGGTGCGGAAAATGAGGTGGGAGGGGATAGAGGGGTTTTCAGAGGCGGAACGGAAGGTGTGGAAGGTGAATGGGGGATTGGCAGGGTATGTGCAAAAGTATGAGACTTTAAGTCATGCTGTGGTGTTGAATGCTGGACATCTTGTGCCTACTGATCAGCCTTTGAACTCTCAAATTATGATTGAAGATTGGGTTTTGGAGAAGGGATTGTTTAGTACTTGAGGAAATTGAAGAAATGGTTCTATGGAACTAAGCTAAAGAGATCATGAACATCAGTGTTATACATAGAAGTATAAGATGTACTTTTATAAAGTAATATTGTATATTAAATTATTGTTGCTCGATGCAATATTCGAATGGTTAACCTAAGTCTTTTTGGGTTGTATTCAAATTTTGCTTAAGATCATTTCAAATTTCGACTAAGTTCTTTTGAACAAGTTGAATTTATGGCCGATCGTAATTAAGCCATGTTTATTATACCGTCGGAGGGGATATCTCCCCACTCAAATCGAATATGTTATACACAAAAATTTTAATTTCAATTGAAAAAGTCCACTCAAATCATATACCAATCAGTCCCTAATTTCTGAAAGGACGGATGAATTAATCAACCATATTTAATACGTGGGGGACCAAAAATAAGTGGTGTGCGACTGTGCTATGAATTATATGGTGCATGATCAACACAGCACAGATCATCTGGTTAATATATAGTTGTAATTTGTAAAATAGTCACTTAAAAATAAACCATCTGGGAAGACAGGAAGTAGTGTAGATGGATAAAAATCAAATTAAGGTATGTGTTACAGGAGGTGCAGGCTACTTAGGTTCTTTCCTTGTTAAAGAGCTCCTTGACAGGGGATACATTGTCCATGCCACTCTCCGAGACCTAGGTTAGTTTTGCTCCGGTCATTGCTCCGGTCATCTCACTTATGTTCTTCGCGTAAATTAATGTTTATGATGTAACTGCTCGAGTTTCAGGGGATGAGTCTAAAGTAGGATTCTTGAAGGGCCTAGCTAGAGCAGACACAGGGAAATTGAGACTTTTTGAAGCAGATATTTATAAACCTAATGAATTTGGTGCTGCGATTCAAGGATGTGACTTTGTGTTCCATATGGCTACACCATTGCAACACTACTCTAACAATACCGAGGTTCAATTTGGTTTTAAATTAAACTATTCCTCTGTTTCGCATCTAATAATAGCCTGTGTAACATGTGATTTTTATCTGATAAATATTATAATTACAATGATCGATACCCCATCAATAAGTAATTGAGTTATATTACATTACTAGTATAAGTGTTCTTTCTTGGATGTTGATGCAGTACAAGAGCACTAGTGAGGCAGCTGTGGCAGGTGCAAAGAGCATAATGGAGAGTTGCATTAGATCGAAGACAGTGAGAAAACTCATTTACACTGCCACGGTACTAGCCGCTTCACCGTGGAGAGAGGATGGCTCTGGTTATAAGGATGTCATGGATGAGAATTGTTGGACTCCTCCTGGTTTTACTTGTGAATACTCCAAGGATTATCTTCAAGTATGTCTCCACTCTCTCACATTGTTTGATTGTGAAGTAAATTAAAGAGATCAATGTCTTTTAACTTTATGAGACACAATTAGGACTATGTAACCTCAAAGACATTAGCAGAGCAAGAAGTGTTGAGCTACAATGGCAAAGGGATACAAGTGGTAAGCCTTGCCTGTGGGCTTGTGGGAGGAGGCACAGTCCAGTCCACAATGTCTGAGACCCTGGTGATGACAATTTCACAGGGTTTAAATGACATGACAAGGTATAAAGTTCTTAGGTTCTTGGAGGAAATACTCGGAAAAGTTCCAATCGTACACATTAAAGATGCCATAGAAGCTCATATATTCTCCATGGAGAATTCAAACATCAATGGGAGATTTCTATGTGCCAGTGATTTCTTGAAAACAACAGAGATTGCGTCTATCATAAAGAGATGTGAACCGGAGATATGCATCCCTCAAGGGTAAGGAAAGATCATACAAACATTGATGTACCACCATGGATATTCGATACATGCAACTCCTACTTATAACACATGTTTCTTCTTACCGTTCGCTTCTAAATTATGACTCCAATAGACGACTGTAATTTATTAATAGCATAATGCTAATTCATATTCCCTCCTTCCTTTTTTTCCCTCCATTTTCTTCTATTCCTTTTTCTTCTTTCCTGCAGGTTAATAGAAGAGACAAACAATGATGTTAAGTGGGGTTCAACAAAGCTGGAGGCATTGGGATTTGAATATCAATATGGTGATGAGAAGACTATAATTGACAGTCTTACTTGTGCCAAGAACTTCGGAAAACTGACCATCTTCAATGGCTCTATCCCCTGCACAAACGCCAGTTGATGGATATTTTAGGGGGTGAGTGGCATATAATTTGGATTGGCATTTTGGATGGTTTTTGGTGAAATTGTGTTTGGAATAAAATTGAAATGGGAGAAATTTGAATGTTTCTACTGTTCATTCATTTTGCCAGTATTGACTATTGTTCATCCAATCAAATCATACATCATCCAATCAAATTATACACAGACTACTTGCTAAGATAACAAATCAACAATTATTTTGCAGAAGAAATCTGAATCGATTTTCAGATACGAATGCCGTCGTCTAACTTTCAATTTGATGATTCGAATTTAAATCTGAATCTCACTGTCTCTAGCTTTCAATCCGATGTTGATTTTTTCTTCGAATCCAAATATCTCGATTGATTTTGCGTGTTTGCATGTAAAAAAGAAAAGTTAGGGTTTTTACCTGAAATTCATAGATATGGGGGTTTGATGATGCGATTCGACGATTAGAAAGATCGATCCATCTTTTTTGCTTCAATCGAAGTTAGCCTCTACTCTTTGAATCCGATCTTCTATGTCTATCACTTCGATTATACGAAACATCGACTGATTGTTCATGCAAATTGATTAGAAATTGTTGATGACATGAATCGGTGAAGGATCGGTGAAACCGATTCAAAGTCGATATCGGTGGTTGAAAGATCGGTGAATTTTTGTGATCAAAAGACGATCGGTGAAATGGAATGGGTAGGGAGTGAAGACACTGACGATTGATCCGTGAAATCAAAAATGGAGATCGATCGATGAAATCAAAAATGGAGCGATCGATCCATATAAACCACCATTTTGTACGTCGACACTGAAGGATTTGTGAATCCACAGCAAGAGAACTAAGTTTCCACTGAAGTACATCTATTGCCCAATATATGTATGGTTGGCCTTGAAGTGATTTATATGGATCAACCTACATTGGTGACAAACCAATTCAAGCTTATGAAGCGGAAGGATTATATGTCATTTCTAGCAACTTTGACATGTTGACATTAATGTTTTATTTATTAGTTAAAGTTATAACATTTTAAAGTTCTAAGCAATTCAATCCGATTTCTATTTTATATTAATTTCGATGTTATTTATCAATATAATAGTACTATGTGTGATATTCCATTATGTTTGCATATATTTTATTATAAGTTTACTTACAGTCAAATAAACATGTTGATATTGAAAATGAAAGTCTTCTTCTTTCTACCACATATTTGGTCCATTAAAAATTTAAAATTTTAAGGGGAGTAAAAATGATGTATTCATGTCAACTTAACCACAGTGTACATCATATCAAGTATTTGTAAGTAAATTTTGATTAGAGCGAGTCGAGTTTGGTAATATATATAGATTTCAAAATCTATTAAGAATTTGTATGGAAACTCTGATTAGAGCAATTAGTCGAGTTAGGTAATATATATCAAATACTATATTAATTACAAAATCTGTTAAATGTCCGAGGTGGCTAAAAACGGTTATTGTATGAAAACATACTAATTATAGATAATTGAACTGACTTCGAAAAATATACCCAATATATTCATCAACGTCATTAAAATATTGTCATAATGAAATTGATTTGGTTGATTGCAAATTAGAACTCGTGGTCAATTAAAATATGGTAACTATTAATCAAAATATCTATGCAATTTAGTTATGTTCATGTATGGAAAAATAAAGCGGGTGATAAACGAAGTCCGTTGGAGAAGCATTTGATTAATTTTCCAATGGGCCACACCCGATCCCTTGATTATAATCGCTAGCTAAACAGTTATGATTTATGAATTTACCTATCGACATGAACACTTTGGACCAATTAGACTTTATCCTATGCAGAGACATCATTATGAAATTTGTTGTAAGAATTAGACATTAAATACGACAATATATAACTGTAATTGTGGTGTAGATGTATAAATATAAAATTAAATAATAATTAATAGTCTAAGATACTAAACATATTTATACTTATCAATAAAAGAAGAGAGAAAATTAAATGGAGAGATTCATCCTCAAGTCCTTTTCGAAATCATTATGACTGGTCGAAATCGATTTAGTTACCATAGAAAAAAAAACAAAGGAAATATGGCATACTCGAACACATGTCATACCTTTGTTACAAGAATCAACCAGAACATTTTATTATTAAGTTATTAAAAAAACATTTTTTTTCCAGCGGGGGAAAACTATTTTCGATCTTCTCCCTACTTTCTTGATCCATAACATATCCGCGAGAAATTTTTAATAGAATTTAGGTGGGGAAACTCTATTTGATATCTACTTTCTTAATCTTTATATTGATGAAGGGGTAGGGGGTAGTGGATGATCTCTACGTGGGAAAACTCTTTTCGATCTTCTATGTACAGGAGAGGGTTGGGGGGTACTTTTTAGGCTGGAAAACTCTCTTCTCTCTGTTTTCTTCCTCCATAACGGGTGTCGGGCACATACCATCACGTGGTTGTAGGCATCCCGTTGTTGAAAGAACAACCGTCACATGTGAAATTATGTATAATATTATTTATTTATGTATTTTGTGGTGGGGTGACCACATACTCCATGGGTTGTTGAAAAATAATTATGTTGTATACTTTTGTATTTTATTTTTGTTCGGTTTGAATGATACGATTTGTTGTTTATAATATGTGTTTGCTATTAATTAACTGGTCGGGTACGGTAGGATCCGATACAAATAATGTTATAAATTTAACGGGTCCGAACTGATTAAGACCGGATCTGACACCTTTCAAAGTATATGCGTTATCATGATTCATATTTTTACATTTTCTACTGTTAACATAAATGCACTCAATAATATAATATTGGATGTAGAAAAGAATTACCGTACGACATCACAACCGACGTTGTTCACATAAATTTGACTAACTAATTTTCACAACTACATATTTCATCTCTCATTTTTATTTATTATTAAAAGTAAATATACCGTAGCATTGTTCTAGCTTAGTATAAGTCGTAGTGCATTTATGAATTGTAATGTTATTTTAGTTATACCCCTATACCCATTTTCAAATAAGAAAAATCAACTAGCATTGGAAATTCGAAATGGTTGGTGAACATTGTTTGTTCTCTACATTTTTCAACTTTTCACAGGTACACATCCATATGTGGCTTCTCGTACAACTCCTAACTCATTTTGCGTCTTCATATGAAGTTATCAACCTATTAAAGATTAGAAATTTCAACATCAAGAACAAGATGAGGAGATGTATTTGGACATACAATTGGCTCTAGCCTATTGATTTATATTTAGTATTTTATTGCACTAGTACTGTACATTTTTAGAAACTCAAGCCTTTGAATTTCCCTACCGTACGTACACAAGTCCAAATATCCTTATCCACATACAAAGTCCAAATATTCCATCTTTCTTCTAAGTTCTATCCATTATTACTCCTATAAAATACTAGTATTTTGATGAGATAAAATTACTAAAATATCAACTTCCTAATGCTATATCAATCTATCATTATCCACATTTGTCCATCGATCTTACCACAAGTGCCTAAACAATAATGTACGCTCCTAGAAAATTCCTTTAATCTTCATCATCTCCAAAAATCTCTCTATAAATACTCCAATCTCATAACACTCAAAATCCCTTCACATTTTTCTTCCTCATCTTATTACTCTCGAAATCTTTCAAGAATCAATCCTTCTTGGTTTTTTCATATTAAAACTAAAAAAAACAAAACTATACAACTTTGGTTAATCATCATTTGATTTCTTATCATGAACATGGCCATGATACTTTTCATGTGTTTGTTCTTGCTAAACTTCTTCATTTGATCATATATATGAGTAGCATCATTACTCTTCTGCGTAGAATTAGTCTTGTCCAATCCTTCTCAGTTGTTTTCTTGTACTGGTTTTATGATTTTTCTTGAACTTCTTTCGTAAAATTACTGTTTTTTCCATCTAATTAAATCTATTCAATAGTATACATCACTTTTAAGAAAAAGTCTGAATTTAATCAGGATGTCATCAAGAAATATTACCAAGTCAAGCTCTTCTTCAGAAGGTCACGGAAATGATCATCATATCATTGACGACAGGAAGAGGAAGAGAATGCTGTCGAACCGCGAATCAGCCAGGCGATCCAGAATGAAAAAGGAACAACACATAAAGGATCTGAATGAGCAAGTCTCATATTTGAGTTCCAAAAGCAATGAAACAGTGAAGAAACTTACAGATATCGAACAACGTTACGCAACAATTGAATCGGAGAACATGATTCTTAAAATGCAGGGTGAGGAGCTTACCAAGAGGCTTGAACTGTTGGAAGGAATGTTGATTTCTTATAATGTATTGGCAAGTAATGATAAGTATAGTGTGATGGAAATTTTGCAAGATCCTTTGCTTGAACCATGGCTACACCCTCTTTTGCAGTCTCAGCCTGTCAATGGGATTTACCATTATTGACTTTCCTGGCTACTCAAGTTGCCTGATTTTTATGCATGACATGTATTCAGTTTCTATGTTAACAAAGATGGTTTCCAATTAATTTTTAAGTGAAATTTGTTTGTAAGAATAAGAAGGCAAACAATCAGTTTTTACTCATGAAGTTTAACAATTTTGTGTGAGGTGCACCTACACGTTGTAGGGTTGCAATGTCTCCCCTTAATGTATAGCTTTATACAAGTTGTCCTATAAATAAGTATAAAGTCTGGAAGGTTATGAATCGCACCCCGAGTTTCAAATTACGTGCGATTTGGCCTCCTAAAAGCACTCAAATCCAATTTTTCACAAGGGAAATCTCAGAAAGTTCAAATTTCAAGGAGTTTCAAATTACGTGCAATTTGGCCTCGTATAAGCACTCAAATCCAATTTTTCACAGGGGAAATCTCAGAAAGTTCATAATTTCAAGGTCGGAATGTAATCGTACAATCTTGAAGGATCAGTTTGCACAAATATATAAAGGTTATGGGGCAAAACACACTCGGTTTGAACAAAATCGCACCCCTACAAGCTGCGACATTTTACGCAAATGGTCAAACTTCAGAGGTCTACCTGCATTGTTGCCAATAACAAATATGCCAACATGGCTACATGTGACAAAAACAGGGTAAAGTTTATGTGGGCGCCCTCCAAATCAACTCACAAACTTGTGATGATGTTGGTGGCGGAAAGTATCCTCTTTATCTACCCTTATCTTGTTGAAAGAGTTGAGCAACTTGATATAAAGTTGGTAGTCAAATTGGTAACAACTTTCGCAATATACATACTTTGTTTTTGTGGAGATATTATTTCAAGTTGCATAGAAGTTACCAATTATTGAGTAAATACATAAACCCATACAAGAAACAGCAACTTCACCAGACGCTCACACTGCTCCGCGGCTCATGTTCCAGAATTCTACTTCATGCTCAAGTACTGCTAGAAAGTTAGCCTCGGCCTTGGCGGTGACATCATCAGATGCCTTCTCCAATCGACGATCAACTATGGTTTGGAGAGTTCGACAATACTGGCCAAAATCAGCATTCCCCCAACGGTGGCATGTCTCTTTTAGTTCCTCGGGAGTTTTAGAGCCTTCTTCTAAGCAATGGGCAAAGCTATCCTGGTAAACAGTCTCAATTGCCCAAAATGCTGTTATGGCTTGTGTGTAGTCCACACCTGAGCTCATCAAGCTTTCCATGAACCTTGTTACCAGTTAGAACAATGAAAATACACCATTATTCACTATGAAGGGTAAAGATCAATATGTATTTATGAATGAAAACAACTAAAGCGTTCTTTCAAATAGAATCTCACACAATTTGAATCACTCATAAATCGATACCCAAGCACTTCCTACACATTTCAGAGATTATGGGGAGATCCACAACATTCCACAAGCTTAAGTAGTAATTCCCAACCTGCCATAACTGAGGTTTGAAGCGATGTACTCTTGTTTAACAGCCCAAATAAACTATTGTACTTAAGTTAGGCCTAGGCAAAAGAAAACACGTGTGAAAGCTCACGTTCATAGGACAATAGAGTCTTGTTTGATGTTAGCCAAATTTCAATGCCAAAGAATTAAAGATAAAACTGAACCATCTGATATTCACTTTAATATTGCATGAAGACTATAAGTCTATAACATCATCTACATTAAGAAAAAAGTGGCACCTGCAGTATTTGAGATTCGCTCCTTGAGGCACAACACTGTTAAGAGCAACCCCAAACTTCGTAGCTTCCCTTTTGAACCAAGCAACCTCATCATTCAAGACTGCCAAGCCTCCCAAAAGTATATCCATGTCAGAAGGATCATCCGACCCCTTCGAAGCTTTCAGCAAGACACTTGCAACAAAAGGAACAAATGCCCTAACAAATATGTAATCTTGCCCCTGCATTTTATTCGACTCATTTATCCACAGTATAATCTCAAAGGAGAAAAAGAGCCGATTTGATACTCATCAACTACGTTACCCAAACTCCTTGATCCACAGTATTAACTTCCACAAAAATAATCCGTATATTTAGGGTGCAGAATTTTCTTTCGTTAGCAAATGCTCGTCAACCACGTTATCCAGACACAGGAATAAGAACCAGACTTGGGTGTATATCCTGGCATAGGACTCAGCTATAAGGCTAGTTCATGATAAATACTCCCTATGTCCCGCTAAGCTTGTCCCTGTTACGGTTATCCCGTTAATATAGCATCATTCCCAAACTAGCTAAAATTAAACCCCACTAACCACTATCTTCTTACTTTATCATATACCTCTCATACTTTTTTTCATTTGTCCCTCTTATCTCTTATAAATTTTCCTTCCTTTATCATTTATATCCCCTAAAACTATTGAATTTGTTAAAAACAGTGCCAGAAAGAAGCAAGAAAGCTTAGCAGGACGGAGGGAGTGCCACGTTTTCACTCTTTTCGCCTAAAATAAAGTGTCGTGTTGACATGGGTACCCCAGTAATAAAACTAGCTTTGCAACATGAAAAAAATATAAATTTCCACTAGAACTGAAAAGGGGAACATAATAGTAAGCAGACAAGTAGCCCAGCAGTCATTGTTATGAAAGCCTCAACATAAACAAGCAAATTCATTATAGACGGAAAGCTAAGCTAACATATATACCTAAGATCACAAATAAGCACAGGAAAAATACTCATCTTGTTAAACAAAATACTCCCAATTGTAATCGAAGATTAGAAATCAGTAGCAGTAAAAAAGTGAGTGTAAGAAGCAAGTAAAAGGAGATTAGTTACCAGCCAGCGCTTGAAGGAGGTGAAATCGACCGAACCGTCGCGAATTGCGAGTACAAAAGGGTGGCGCGTGGCTCCTTTGTATTGCAGGGAATGCTTCTTCACCCAAGTCTTCGTCATCTCAATCCCTTCCATTTTTCCTGCTTTCTTCCAAAACTACGATAAGCGACTTCAATTTAAGCGGTCATGGAACCAACTGGAATACTCTCCAATTCAAACTTTCACAAATTCATTTTTAGCCCGTTAATATGCATTTCACATCATTTGTGCCCAAAATTAATTTCTGGAAATTGCAATTCGGCCCTTATTCTTCTTCTTGCACTCTGCCTTTAGCAAAACTATTGTTGATTAGGTACGTGTATGCCAAAAGATGGAGATAATAAAATAAGTAGATGGTTTTTGTGGAGATATTAATTGATGAAGAATTGATCCGGACTAATGAAATACACAGATAGATCATTTGCTAAAATTAGTGAAAACACAACTAAGTTAGCAAACATTATACAACTAAAATTATGAATAAGATGTACAATTCAATTGGCTTGGAACAATGAAAACGGATCAATCAGTTCATCAGGGAGATGATAGCAAGACAATTGCTTGTTAAATCTGCCAACTTGTTTGCATAATCCGAAAATGGCGATTCTGCTCCTGCTAGCTTAAGTTGATCATCACAATCACCAATATCTGTTATGACCGCGCTCAGCAAAGCGTTCATGCCACCAATGTCCCGTGAGGGGAGAACTCGTAAAGTCTCCTCAAAGTTGTATACCACATTATCGTATATGTCACTGCATTCGCTGAGAATATCTCCAACCTCAGGATCTTGATCAGGTTTCTCAGCCGCCTCCTTGGCAATGTTGAATACACGTTGTGCGAATGCAATGCCGCCCTTGACAGACACGTCGAGGACAGATGATACGTCTTTTTTGTCGTTTAGTTGTGGTTGGGCCACTGATAGACACAAGTCAGGATGATCAGTTGCATCGCATATGTTCTTCAATGCAGGTTCAGCGTCTGACGAGGCAACTGGGGAGATATTGAGACCGGTGAGGTTGTCAGATGTTGATGGACCATCTGCACTTGGGGAGATTGCGCCGGATGGGGATTCTGAGATTGATGAAGGGTAGGACGCATAATGCTTAGGTACTTCTGATGCAGGTCCTGGGGATGGAGAAGATAAAGGTCCTGATGAAGCGGAGGGTCCAGGTGATGGAGATATGTCATCGGGTTGTGGAGGTAGGGAAATGTGATTAATTTGTACAGATGAGGAAATGCCATCGGATTGTGGGGATGGGGACATGTCATCGGGTTGTGGGGCCAAGGAAATGTGATTGGATTGCGGTGACGGGGAAATTCCATCGAGTTGTGGGGATGGGGAAATGCCATCAGGTTGTGGGGGTAGGGAAATGTGATTAGCTTGCGGCGATGGGGAAATGTGATTGGCTTGCGGTGACGGGGAAATTCCATCGAGTTGTGGGGATGGGGAAATGCCATCAGGTTGTGGGGGCAGGGAAATGTGATTAGCTTGCGGCGATGGGGAAATGTCATCGGGGTGTGGAGACGGGGAAATCTCAGGGGAAGATTGAGATGTGGCTGCATGGAGGGAGAAGGCAAGACAGCAAGAGATGAAGAGTAGAAGCTTCAGATTATTAATTGCCATCTTTTGGGAGAAAATGCAGTATAATGATGGTAATGTTAGCAAACTTTTGTTTTGATTTGGCAGAAAAAATGCGAAACTAGTTTTCTTAGAGTTTCCTGGCCTTGTTTGAAAAAATTGTGAATTGACTGTTTGGTACCCTTCAGAAAGCAACTATGTATGAGTGAAAACTGGATAGCCACCTAAATGAAGATGTCTTTTTTTAGAGTGCATTGTTCTGGTCTCACCTATGCATTTCAGACTTTCAGTAGTGGCCTAAATTTAGTCAAACATTTGGATATTATGGTGGTTGTTAACTCAATGGTATAATTGGTAGTTGACGGCGACCGGAACTAGAATTTAAATTTTGATGGTGCAAAATTACATATGAATTTTTTTAGGGTTTATTGAAACAGAATTCAGAATTAACCAAAATATTATATTTAATAAAATTCTTTTTCTATTTTAACGGGGGCAAAGGCAAACGCCCATTCATGCCTCTTTCTGGTTACGTCCCGAGTAGTTGGTACTAAAAGTATGTATATTCTAGAGATAACTTTTTAGAAAAACGATATGTACTTTGATCACATTCAGTTTATAATTATTTAATAATATTGTTATTGGCATTGTATTTATTGAATTGATTATTTGGTTGTTTGAATAATTCGATAAAATGTTTCCTTGGGTCATACGATTATCACCAAGTGTGTGAAAACTTGGATGACATAACGTAAGTTCTAAAATAGACTCAATCGAGTGTCATTAAGATTTGGGATATTAATGACACGTTACAGATTGACATGTGATCTGCATCATATTTTTGGAGAATGTAGTAGCTCTCACGACTATGAAATGACGTGGTCATTTATGATGGGTGTTGGTAGACCCGTCGAGAAACCATTAGGTTAATTCTATTCATGTCTATGAAAGTACTAGTGTGTAAGGTGATGTTTTAGCCCTTTGACTTGAAGTCAATACTACTACATGTGTGAAGTCGTGTATTTTGACCATGACCAATGCTTGCACTTCTAATGAGGTAGATATAGCATGCGTTGGGTACACCACGGAGCACATGGGAGTAGTAGTTGAGCCAAGATAGGATTCATCATCGCAATAGACATTGGAGAGAATACTTTACATCTCATAGTTAGGTTGATCGTTAGTCATTGGCCAATGCATTACGATGTATTCAAAATGGTGTTTGAAAATGATCGAGGATCAACTAACAAGATTGAAAAAGAAATAAATAAGTTGTTGGAACAGACATGAAATCAAGTTCTAGACTTATTCGAGTATTCGTAATGGAAGGGCCGTATAATCATTAGAGCCTTACATTACAGGTGGTTTGTATATCCTACAAACGTCCTTATATATTAATATTGTCCGGTAAATTGTTTAGGAGTTTCACGTGAACTTAATTGGATTAGTGTTTAATATATAAAGCTCTATGGGTCACACTATATGGAGAATACTTTACCAAATCAAGGATGTTGATAAATATTATTTATTGTAAATAATATGAGAATAATTTTAATTAGTTCGATTAGACTTGAATGGTTAAAATGAAGTGTAATAGTTGGACTGATTTGAAATTAGAATCTAATTTGTGAAGCTAGGTTTGGAATACATGTTGGGCCAATAAATGAAGAAAAAATAGAAAATGATTAGGTTGGGCCGATTGGCTCAGCATGAGAGTCTGGCGCATGCCTTGGTGACTTGGGCGCGTGCATTGCACGCGACCATTACAAAACTAATGGGGACGTTTGTAACGTCCCCATCATGCATGCCCATCATCATGCAATGATTTTGCTTTGTCCATTAGTTCTTGATTTTTGGCTATTGAGCTCTTCTCGTTAATAAGTTTGGACAATGTGCAAAATAGAAGACACATAACACAGTATAATTTTTGTCATATTGCGAATATCACAAAAGACAAAAATAGAGAGGAACAAATTTAATTGGTTCTTCTAAAATACTTTTGAACATCTAAACATAAGAATATCCTAATGTTCTTTTTGGTAAAAGGAACTCATGTGGATACTGAAGTTTGAGGAGTAACAAACAGTCTGGATTCGTACGAGGAGTGGGACTTGCTTGGAGAGGATCTCGAAGCTATTGATTATACAGAGCAGGAGATTGACCAATTGTTGGACTTTACTGGCCCCGTGTTGCACGCTGGCAGCTGCGAATTGGAATTGCTATCAAAGTAAGATTTCAGTTTATTGAAGCACGTTAAATTATTGTTACCATGTTCGTCTAAAAAAATTGAAATTTCACTGCGTGTGCTTAGAGTACAATCCGACCGAATATACCAACAAGTACATGTTCAAATTAGTTTTTCTTAATTCACGAACTAAATGTAGACTAATTATTTGACTAAGGATTCTGTTATGATCTGCGTACAAATTTCTCCAAAGATATGTGCACTTACCTACATGTTCTCTAAATTACTCCAGTCTGCAAACATTATAATGTATTTTTTTGGGGCTGCAATCATCATTGCTTGAACATGTTCTATGAGCGAATATAATTAGACATGAAGAACCACAAAATCAACATCACAGCAATTGATCTTCCATAAGTGCACGAATGAGCAATTGCAAATTGTTAGGATCCTCCCTCCTAATGAAGACCAAGGCCAAGTCCATCTAGCATTCGACTTGAGGATTAAATTTTGTTTATATTTTTAGTATTACTTGAACAATAGTTTGAGTTATTTATGGATTAGATCTTGTCTTGATAGTTAAGTTTACTTGGCTAGGAAGGATTATTGTTAGAGTAAGTATTACTAGCTAAGTAGAGTATCTGGTTAAGGATTCTTAATGGGTCAAGCCCATAGTAGTTGTAGAGGTTATAAATACATCAACCCCCTTCTCAGTTAAATATATGTGAAGATGAGTTTATGAGTAGAACTGAGAGTCTCCGGCAGATGCCTCGAGGAAGTATACTGTTTAGTACTTTGGTGTACCCCGGGATAAATCCTAGAGAGTAGGCGTCTCTTTGGTTGCGGGAAGTATCATAGATAGGTGGCTATATATTCTTGTGTACTATTGCCGATCTACTCTATCTAGAGATATAGGGTTGCTTGTGCTCTTTAGCACTGTGAATGTGTAGATATGGAGTTTATCTAGTAGAATACCTCTTTGGTGTTAATCTAAACCTTATACCGTGCATAAGGGTATTTGGGTTGATTGGTTGATTTGTAGCTTGGTATCAGAGTCTGGTACATCTGCATGGGCTTGGGATAAGGAAAAACATATTTGGAAACTTAGGTTTACTTTCTATATGGAAAGTGGAGGGAAACCTATAAAGGTGGAAAGCAAAGAGATACCTAGCCACTCTTTACTGTGGCCGATTTTCTACTGCTCCAGGTAAGAAGATGATTTCAACTTCTTCAAGCATGAGCAATAGAGGTGATTCAAACCACAAGGTTTTGGATAGTGGGAAGGGCGGTCTTCATGGTATTGGTAGACTGCTTTCGAGTGGAAGACATAGGATTGAACCAATGAACCTACAAGGTAGGAGGAACATTGTAGCTTACCGTGAGTGGTCGGTAAGCAGTGGAGGCAATCGCAAGGCGGAAACACATTGCCCGGAGCAGCGGAGGAAGGACGGAACTACGGTGGCAGTTCCACGCAACCAGCGCGCGACAACGCGTCAATCGCGTTGTTGTCCAGGCGTGACAACGCGCCGACAATAGCAGCGATCGCGCCGCAGCCGCGACCCAGCAGCACCATCGATGTCGCTGCCAGTCCGAGCGCGCTGAGGGGTGAGGCAGCCAAAGAAGAAGAAGAAGAAGAAAAAAAAAGAAGAGAAAATGAAAGAAAAAGAAAAGGAATATAAAAGGAAAGTAAACAAGAAGAAAAAGGATTGAAAGAAGGCTTTGGGAATGCTCGAAGATACTAGACATCCATCGTTTTTGCGCTTCTGGTCAAGGATCAAAGGTATCTCTAAAACTATCATTATTGTTATTGATAGTGGGGCTTCAAAGAATTATGTGACTTCATCGTTCGTAAGAAAATTTGGAGCACTTGGATTCCGTGATCTTGATAGTGACATGGTCGTTACTGCTACTGGTGAAACTATCCAAAGCATGTATCGATGTGATGGTGTTAAGGTCTCCCTTAATGGAGACGAGTTTGAACTTACGGTTTATGAGCTTCCGCTGCTAACTAATGAAGAGGACTTGGTATTGGGCATGCCATGGTTGGCAAATAAATGTCCTATGAAGATTGATTGTAAGGCTAGGTGCTTGCATGTGCCGTTTGTGGTTAAGATCATGCGTTGTATGGAGTACCGAAAGGAGCATATGTTGGTTAACTGGGAACCAACTAAGATCCGGGAGATTGGAGCATGCTCAGCTGATTGTATCCACGCAAATTTGTGGAACCTGAGACCCCCTAGTTTGATGGAGCTAAGGAGGAGACCCGAGGTTGTGAGTAGCGCTCCGCTACACTTCCTAGGTCTCATGGAGGGGCAAGCTGTGGACATTGTGATGGATACTAGAGCTGGATTGAACTGCGTGTCCGAAGCTACGGTGCGACGTCTAGACTGGCCTATGGATGAAGCACCGACAATAAGGAGGGTAAGGACTGGAACTGGCACCATCCTGAAGTACACAAAGGTATGAAGGTGTTTGTGTTATTATCCAGCATATCGAGTTTACTATTACTCTGTATGTTCTACGTGAGTGAACGAGGGAGGTTATACTGGGAATGTCGTGGTTGGAGGGATTGGGCCCTATTGAGATGGACGCTAGGAACCGAAGCTTATCAATTCCATGTCGAGGTCGTGTGTTAAGGCTCAAGGCTGTAGGGTTCTGTTGCTCTCCTGGGTGCGAGTACCAGCCACTTCAGTTGGAAAGAGGAGTCCGATGATTCCGATTTGGGGTACAAGCTCGATGAGGGGAAGACTATTGATGAGAGTAGCGATGACGAGGCTCCACCTCGGAAGAAGGTATGCTACGCACGCCCAACTGATTCGGTGAACATCAAGGGACCGGCTTTGGAGGCAAGGTATGGTCTAAGTCGCAAGAACCCGAACCGCTTACATCCTCAAGTGGTAACTGGGGTCGTGGGCTCAGATTATGTAACTCCTTGGTTGGTGCATTGTGTGAGAAGGTGGGATCGAATTTGGCTACATTTGGGAGTGAGTGGGACCAGCTGCTCAATGAAGCTCCAGAAATAGAAAAGAGGTAGAGCAAGTCATTCCACCTGTCCTTGAACAACAGGACGTCCCAACTGCTGAAGAGATTGAAGAGGAAGAAGATCCTGAGCTAGAGGAAGCTGCGAGCTTCGACTTGTTGGAGCTTACAAGGGAAGAATGGGAAATGCACTTTCCCGAGGCTAGAGTTGAGGTCATCGACCTTGAGGACAAGGTCGAACTGTAGGAGGAGATGTTAGGATCTTGCGTCCTAACAAAGACCAAGTCCAAGTCGATCTAGCTTTCAACTTGAGGATTAAGTTTTGTTTATGTTTTTAGTATTACTTGGACAATGGTTTGAGTTATTTATGAATTAGATCTTGTAATGATAGTTAAGTTTACTTGGCTATGAAGGATTATTGTTAGAGTAAGTCTTACTAGCTAAGTAGAGTATCTAGTTAGGGGATTCTTAATTGGTCAAGGGGTTATAAATACCTCAACCCCTTCTCAGTTAAATATATGTGAAAATGAGTTTATGAGTAGAACTGAGAGCTCTCCGACAGATGCCTCGAGGAGGTATAATGTTTAGTACTTAGGTGTATTCGGGATAAATCTTAAAAGGTAGGCATCTATGTATTCCTGTGTGCTAGCCAATCTACTCCGTCTAGAGATATAAGGTTGCTTATACTCTTTAGCACTGTGATCATGTAGATCTGGAGTTTATCTAGTAAAATACCGTTGTGCATAAGGGTATTTGGGTTGATTGGTTGGCTACTTATACCGTGCATAAGGGTATTTGGGTTGATTGTATGTTTTGTAGCCAGATCTATCCAGATATCTAACACAAATGTAAAGGAGGAACAGAGCCATTTTATTTAATCAAAGCGAAACTACCGTCAACAGGTTGCACAGACACTTGGCAACTCAAGCTTATGATACTCAGAATACAACACACAGCATAATAACACTCAACAGAAATACAATGCCAAGCTTCAACATTGATTTACAGACCGACTGGATTCCATTTCTAGAGGCCTCCAACGAAATGACATAAAATGCATCAGTCTAGTCATGAGACTTCACTACCGTGACAGGGCAAGTAGCATGATTCACCACATGGTTGCTCACACTCCCCATAATCGCCCTGAAATGTTGCAAACCACTATTTATTAGTCAAGCAGATAGGAGATAAACTAGCAGCTTGCGGAATACAATAACCTGTATCAAACTCACTACGACCGAAACAACAGTGTCTAATGCAATACTAGGAATGAATTCACAGGCATCTACTTTAATTAGAACAAAATAATCTCAGCTAGATCATAATCATACAATTAGAGCATGTACACATGACAATACCAACTTGACAATGATAATTATAAGCATCTTGCAATATTCACAAACATATATAGATCTCATACCTTTTGATAACGCCAAGTCCTCTGTTTCCGATCACTAAACACTCGAGAGGAATATTTTCGACAGCTCCGCATATCTTCTCACGTGCATCTCCCCAGAAGATTTTCATGATCACAGTTATCTGTTCTTTTCAAATGAACATAAATCAGTAAGAGACCATCAACATTTCACATTTATTTATATCATCTATTCATCCGAATGAGTTAGCAAGGTGACCTCTTTCTGCCTGGATGCAGTGGAGACGATATCCAAAGTCTCAGCATCAGGGTGGACTCCGTATTTCTTCATCAAATGAGGCTCACAAAACTCACTCAATGGAATCAAAGCTAATAAGATCACAGCAACAAAATAACCAGTTACCATGTATTCTGATTCTAAAAGAAAAGAAAAAAAAGCTTCAAATATAAGTTAGTATCACCTCGATGAGCTAAAGAACCGAAATATTTCGGCTACTTTTGTTGTTCCATTTCAGTGCGCATACTGAATATGTCGTGTAACATTAATTTAAGAAAGTAAGGCGATCATATGCAGATCTAAAAAGAATTCTATCACAGCTAAAAGCAGGTTTTATAGCTGAATATTGTAAAGATTAGTATCTAGTAGTACTATCAATCATATTAATTGTCCAAAATTGAGATTCATACAAGACGAATTAGCAGCTGAATTAGATGAATCATGATGGTCAATTGGAGAAGATGAAGCAAAATTGAAATTGAATGATTTGAAACAATTTAGAGAGAGAGAGAGAGAGAGAGAGAGAGAGAGAGAGAGAGCATACGAGAGCCAGTGGTTTCCCAGAGCTGCATCTCGCCTTGTTCATAATTGCCTTCGGGTTGGACAGTGATGAGAACGAGATGATCTCCTTTGCGGACAAGGTTGTTGATGGCCCATTCGAGGGCTTGTTTGCTGCACTTTGAGAAATCTACAGCAACTCCAACTCTTCTGCAATCCGACATCTTTTACCTTAGCTTAGCTGCTCTTGAATGTTGATTGAGAATTTGAGACTCTCTCTCTTTCTAGCAAAATGGTATGTGTGTATGTTTGTCTGAGTGCTGCTAGTGTCGTGTATGTTTGTCTGAGTGCTGCTAGTGTCAATCAATTAGGGCCGCTTGTAATACGTTGGGTGGTGTGGCTATCTTCTTATTTAAATTGAATATTTTATAAATAAAATTAATCTATATAGAAAATACCACTTAAATTTTATTCCAGTACCTTAATTTTATTTGAGGTATGACACGGTACGCATAACAGGTAGACACGAGTATTATGTCTAGGCTGCTGCTGATATTAATGTCTTGTTGAGTAATTAATTAATTAATCCTTTTCAAAAAATAATTAATTAATTGTACCGTTGGATGGGATCAATAAAAGTAATTGACCGTGTCACTATTCCAGCCGTTAATTTCTCGACTATTAATCGGAAAAGTCGCAACGGATAATAATTTGCTGACATCCTTCCTAGAAGTTACATTAAACTCTGTTTTACACCTTTTCTTGCATGTTGTTACTATTAAATTATGTAGTTTACGTTTGCGGATAAGGTTACCAGCTAGTTCCCCGAAAACATATACAAGTCTCATCCAAAATTTCCAATGGAAAGGATTCCGTTAGTCATACGAAATATTTAAATTAGTATGTAAAAATTCAACTCGAATTGAATTATTTCAATTTAAATTATAATTTAAATAGTATGTTAATAATAAATATCTAATAAGTATAAGTAATAATTTAAATTTGAGTAATCTTATGTACAATTTGATCCATTATAAAAATAATTTATCATTTTAATATTTTTTTCGACCGTTTTTTCTTTTACATACAATATAACAATTACAATACCTTAAATAAATTTATCATCATTATATCTAATCACCACATTTCAATCATTAAATATACGAAGAGTTTAGTCACCCATTTTGAGAAATCAAACCTATGATATTTTAGGTACAAGATGTTCTCAACTTGTTGATAACGATTTGATGCTTTTTTTTTTCAACTTTAATACTAAGTTATTAGATAATTTTTTTAATTCAATCTTAATTTATAATAAATACTAACTAGCACGCAATAGATAGCCAACTTAAATACCTAGTACTATGATCGTGTAAAGGGTGATCTCGTGATCAATTTTATAAACATATGAACCTAAACTTACAAGGGCATTCCACCCAGTACGTATTTGGCTTGATTTCTACTAGTGCACATTTCTTAAAGAGTTAAAAATTTCCGGAAAAGCAATATTCGACTTTCCCAGAAAATATTCGTTTTGTCTGCAATAATGTACTCTTTTGCTATAGACAATAGTACTCTGGCTGCGGCTAGGTGGAAAGTCCAGCATGTTCCAACTAGCAGAACATGAAACATTGACACTCCCAACCAAATCAAAATTCACCAATATAGATTACAATCAAACTGTTCAAGCGTAAAACATGGGTACAACATTTTACCTCAAGTTAGAAATGTCTTCAAAATTAACTACTCGCACTTCATTGCACGAGTAATTTCCCAATGTACCACGTTCTCATCTTTCCCCGTAAACACTATGCCGGCACCCTGCCTTCTACAATTCACAATGGCTACAATGAACTTATCCTGCTCGAGTGACGACGGATACATGATCTGCTCTTCCTGTAAAAATTCAAACAGTTGACCCTTCTGATAAGCAAAACAGAAATGCACCATGATTCATGTAGAACGGTCAATAGGTAATCGAGTTTAATAAAGCTTCAGAGATAACTCTCTTTACCTCGGGTAATACAGCAAACTCATCTGGAGATATCTGCAGCAATTCTGCAGCAGTCTGACCAATACACCAAGCAAAGATCTTTGCTGAGTTATCAGCGAGAGTAAGCTTTAAATCAAATGTTCGTTCTACCTCCGTATTAGTATTACAAATACTGTGGCAGAATTTGCAATAGAGGTCTCCACTGGGTGCTGTGTCAACAAGATGACCACAGACTCTATGCAAAAGTTTAGTTTCTACATTGCAGTAATCAATCTGATCCAGCCAAACTTGACATACCTGGGATTTAAAAAAACAAATGATCTCTGATGAAAATCCAAACAGAGGTAGGGGAGATGTACTTAAGGCAATATATTGAATCCATGATTTGCATAAGGTAGCTAATTTATCGGTTAACTTTCAGGTAATATATCATTTGTGTGTAGATGCACCAATGGTAAATACATGTCACAGTTTTCTTGCAAAAGATTTTTGGGGGTTTTTTGCATTAGTTGTGCAGGTCTTGAAAATTATATGCGCTCTCATCAGATAAGTTTTTCATGATTTGGATGGACTAGAAAGAAAGGGGAAAAAAATATGCAAGTTAACTTTGGGTTTTGTCAGTGAACAATGAGTTATTTGGGAATCTTTGACTACATTTCTTCGCATGCACATCTTCCATAAAGAAGCAATTTCATGGGAGGAAAAAGGAGGAAAAGGATAGGGATTTACATGCAACGAGAGCAACACAAATCTAATTTGAACCAATCAATAAGTACCTGTGATCTGTATGTATGCAAGGGTAGATCAGAGAGACATGTTAGTGAGTGCAGGCAAGATGTATTGAGAAAAGCCGGCATACAACTTATGTTAAAGAACAAAGCTCCGCTGTCATTCTCATACCAAGACAATTCCAGGCTGCAGAAATCGTAACACTCATCGTTGTTAAGAATGTTCTTCAAAAATAGTATAGAAATTCACAAATTGAACAATCAGATTTTAAGTTTCCAAACTATATTGATACTCTGTAATTGTGTTTAATGAATCAACACTAGGTTACGCACATGCATGCTTACTTTTTCTGTGGCGTGACCAAAGAGCTTAAACCAGATATATATACAATATGACCCATCGAAAATCTCTCCCCCGACCTGAAGATAAAGTTTGAGGTTAAACTAACCCTGGTTAGTACAGTTCTTCAAAAACTTAATTAATGTAATGGAATTGTCTACAGGAGTATTCAATAGGTTTAGTAAATTGTACAGCAGATGAGGCACAAAACGTTACCCAGATTTATTAACATGTAGATTTGCCCATATTCCTCCAGTTGTATCTTCAATTCTCAAAGAAACCACGGTCCCTGATGTTCTGATGTCTGTAACAGTAGCATAAAGACAGATTCCAGTCATCTTGTCCCGTAGATCGATAACATGTAACTGCAAGACTTTGATTACGTAAAACATTACTGAAGTGTTTAATTGTTGAACCAGGTTATATAGATGAAAATAATATACGTAAGTAAATTGAAGAGTAATTCAATGAGATGGAGGTGCAGGCTTACTCGAAAGGGGCAGTTGCTGAAGTCAATGGAGCCTCGAGAATCACAAGGTAAAGTCACTTGAGAAATGGTAGGGCATTGACTTGGATTTGAGGCAGTCGATTGTCTTGATGCTTGAAGATGGCTCTGAGTCAGAGCTACAGAGACCTGAGAAAGGCATGAGTTACTACTTACTAGACAGGCTAAAAAACAATCCTTAATATAGTGATTGGTGAATGATCCATCACTTACTTGTTCCTTTTGTAGAATAAGTGGAACCAAATATAATTGAGTCGAGCTACCATATTCCAGGACAACTTCATCTGTTTCGTTGCGACCGTCAATGCCATTTGATATATATGGCATATCAAGGGCGAGTAAGCTTCCGACACTATATGTGTTTACATATGCAATCACTATAAGCCGGGGAGGAAGTGAAAATCACATTGATAAGCAAATATACCAAATGAATCTTAAATTGGGCTGAGTATCCATACGTGAAAAGATTCGCCACCAAATTCTGTTCTCCCCACAGTACAAAGTTTAAACTTGCCCCATCATTATCAACTAACTTAACTTGTTTCCTCTTCACACTACCATCTCTTAGAACTTCCAGGGCTCCTATGTGCTCAATTCTGTCAATAGTTGAGTTGGGCAGTTAGGGGGATGAATATCACAGAACTAAATATTACTATAAATTTACAGTACAGGATAATTGTAATTTCTTAGAGTAGTCTACTTAATTATCATCTGATATTGCCAGATAAACGATACATCATTGTACTCTACGTAACATACAAAACATTCTGGTTTAGTAATCTTTTATTTTACTCTTTGCAGAAACCTGCAGTGATTATATAAGTGGAAGGGCATTGCAGGACTGAGTAAGCAAGTATATGAATGAAAAAAGGGAAAACCTCGCATATAGTGAATACGACATCCTATTTTTTGCAGCATCTAGAGAAATTGAAGAAAAGGAATCTGAACAGAACTGTGCTCCAAGTAACATAGCATCATCATCTTGATCCTGATTGGACGCATAGAGACAGAAGACAAGAAGATGGTTAGCTGTCTGTCCAATTCCTGCCTGTGTTCACGAATTAAACTAGGTGGTGATTGTGAAAATTATAAAATGTAACTGACAAGGTTCCATAAATTAAATCACAAGATATAAGTGGCCTTGGTTTATGCATTGCTCCAGAAGGACCAGAACCCACAATATTTAAGAGAGAATGGAATAGATCACTTATTAGCAACTAGCAAGGTACTTAGCTTCAAGAAGAAACTGATAATAAAAATCTAAAGCTACCTCATCCAACAGCACAACAAAATACTCGGTTGGTAACAGACGTGCTCGGTCAGAGGCCCCCATGGCACTTCGGAGATAACACCCAGTCAAAAAAACTTCACGGCCTTTCTTTAGAATCCCATTCTTTGGATCAGCAATGCTATAAAATCTTGATAGGTACAAGTGAGATGTTTCAGTTTGAGACAAATAATTCAAGTAACAGAGAACAATATTAAAAAATAATTCCTTTTTTTTAGAGTACTCCAAATAATTGTCCAAAATTGATCATCAGCCAAATTACATACATATTGTATGCAATAGTTTGTCTATAACAGCTCAGATATTTTCTTGTTCATTTTATTTCTTTCTCCAGTCAGAAGATTTTGCTACGCATTAACGGAAACCTTAGTCTACAACACATACTCCGTAAATAGATTTGAGTTTACCTTTAAAGGAACTAAGCGACTCACTCAAACTAGTGTAGTTATGGGCTATAATTACCGTGCAGTCACTAACTTGTGAACAGATTGATCTCAAACCTTGGCAATTCAAAAATCAGCTATTGGTTTTCAGAAAGCTGTTTACTCAAACCTTGTTTACCTCCTGTGGAGATACAGATCTATAGTGTGGGAGCTCCAGATATCCCCCAGAGTGAGCATATATATGTTTGTTCCTGCATAAGTTTACATTACAAATTATTCGAACTGAAGCTGCAAAGGTATCAGACTACACTCACAAGATAATTTTAACATGCTAACTAACAGTGCACAGGAACAACACTATATAGCAGCGAACTCCAAAGAACACAAGAACTTAAAGGGGCTGATATGTACCTGGAAGAGTGAAAGTATCAAGTATAACTGCTTCAATTACACTGTTCAAAGACAAGAACTTCTTCTCATATATTGAATCGATTGTAACTGTGTTTGCAAGCTTAGCTCTCTTGTGACTCTCCTTCAACTTGACAACCACTTCCGACTGTTTTTTGGGCGCCCCAACTTTATTCTGCTCATTCCAAGCCTGGTCAAAGCAGTCATGCCCAATAATGTGTTATACCCACAGCACAGATAAGATCATTTCAGTTTTCATGGTATAATAACAATATCATTTAAAATTTTGAGCATATGTAAATTCACCCTATCAATAAACTCTACAAATTCTCGAAAGGCCTATTTCAGATGCATCTTTATATGTATGTAAGCACTTCAATTTAGGCAGTAAACAAACATTTACATGATTACATCTAAGCAAAAAGGCCCCAAAGTGCACGGTTGGATTAGTCGCAAGTAACGGATACCAACGATAAATCCAAAAAATCGAACTGAAGCTAAAAGCAAAAAAGAAATCACAGAAATCAAAATCTGAAAATGAATTGGCAGTATATGTAAATACCAGAAAGAGCTCGGAGAGGAGAATGGCAGGGGTAACGCCACTCGAGTAAGCGACGCAAGTCTTCAGGATCCGGCTAGCAATCCAGCTCCAACCGGGAGAATTCTCTGGATTCTTCTCTGAATCATCCACATCCTCGCACAGGATCGACTTGGCATAGTCGATGAATTTAAGAAATTGATCATTTTCCTCTTCTTCTTCTTCTTCTACGTCTAAAATGTTCGATTTGTCAGTTTCCATTAATGCAGCTTCGTTGTCAGCCATGAAATCGCAGAGCACCTGATCATCTGGAAAATCCATTTTACTCGAAAAGGGTGAAACGAACCTTAATTGGAAATGGCGCTTAAATTGGGCGGGAAATAATTGTTGCTGATTTGCATCGGTTTTGAAATATGGGTATTTGGGCTGACTAAGAATTGGACCCAAGTACCCACTACCCAACTTATTATATCTAGACTAGAATTTTGGTTACAATTACATCCTTTCTATAATTTTTGAGCCCGTCTCGGTGAGAAACTGTACTGCCCCAAGACCCGGGTTCAGACGTCAAGAGTTGTGACGAACAAGCCAAGCATATTTATTTAAAACTCATAAAATATTATT
>JAYMSP010000817.1:0-40739 GCA_036897095.1 Plantago elongata | reverse complement strand
TCTCTACGTGGGAAAACTATATTCATGAAGGGCCGGGCCGGGAGGTGAGGTCTGACAGGTACTCTCTAAGCGGGAAAGCTCTCTTTTATCACTTTCTTTATTTATAACGGGTCCATAGGAGGGAATGGAAAAAATCAACAATAGAATGTGAAATTACGGTTGTAGAATAATAACTTTTGTGTATTAGGTGCGGTGACGCACACCACCGCGGTGTTGGTTAAAACAACCGTACCATTGAAATTATGTTTGTATAATATTATTTTGTTTGTGATGGTGTGACCATATACTGTCGCAGAGTTGTTGGGAACAAGTGTATATATTATGTTGTATACTTTTATATTTTATTTTAGTCGATTTATACGTATATAATTATCTTAAAGAAATTATGTACTTATTACTACTTAACAGATCGGGTACAGTAGAATCATACTTTTACACTTTTTATAGTTATCAACTTAATAATATAATATTAAATGAAGAGGACTAGATTGATACCGCGACCAACGTTATAATTATATTTATTTTATTAACTTATTTTTATTTATTATTAAAAATAAATTCTACGAATTAGTACTAGTTGTTACTATTAAACAAAAGTCGAAGGAGAGATGGAAAGTATACAATTTATGCCAGAAAGAAGAAAATGGCAAGTAGAAATAGAGAAAAGATCGCACCGTTACATAACCCAACGTCCACGTGGACCGTTTTTGGACCATGCATATGAGAGCAACGGCCAGGATTAAAGCAATTCCCAATTGAAACCCATATCCACTATTACCCTCAACCTTCAAGTAAAATGTGGTGTACTAAATGAAAACGCATGGCTAGTTTGGTTATTTGAGGAAATTCCCTAGTTCAAAATTCGAAAGAATCTCCACTCAACAATCTAAACCGTTGGATAGTTTCCCATCAACGGTCCAAAAGAAGTCTCTGGAATAAACATAAAAAGGAAATAAAAGAATAAAATCTTTGTTGTCAAGGTAAAATTGACGAACATAATCAATCGCAAAATTAAAATCGAGTCTTGTATTGTATTGTAAAATTTGTTGGTCTCTACTCTAAAAACACTACTCTACTTGTCTCGATCTCTCTCTATTCTATTCCATTCTGATTTGTGATTATACATACACAGTTACATACCTCTTTATCTATCTACGGAGTACAGATCCCTAAATCTTTCACCCGATCATCACTGTTTTGCAGCTTTTTCCGGTGCATTTTCCGATCATCGCTTCTTTTAGGCGATTCCATGTTTTAATCGGTACGTTGTTTATTTCATCTACATTCCTCGATTTTTACTGTTCAATTCGTCGATTTTTTTACTGTTCAATTCGTTTCTTTAGTCAAGTGTAATTGGAGTGAGTGAGTGAGATTATGCGTCTTGTCCATTTTCATTCATGTGTGTTATAGTAATTGTTTAATTTCTTGATGTGTTTTGTAATTTATTGATTGCTGTACTGATGTTATATTTAGGGTTGGATAACAAGGCATGAGAGTTGGTAGATAAGGATGCCGGTGCTGCGTGGTGGAGCGCGCAGAGGAAGGAGAGGAAAGGTTGATCAACAAAATAACAATCTGGATAATAATAATAATAAGAATCAAGCAGTTGAAGGGACTATTGCGACCAGAACAAGACGGAGGGTAGCTGCGGCTGCAGCAGTTGAGGCTCCTGTTCATGAGAAAACCAATATAATTGGTGCTGTTGCTGCCGGGGTGGCTGAGGTTAGGGTTGTTGAGGACGAAGAGGAGGATAGGCTTTTGGTGGATAAGAAAGAGGAGGATATCAGAGAGAAGCCAATGGATGAATATGATAGTGGAGGAGGCAAAAGTCCAGAAAAGGGGAATGCCGGTGATGATGACTTGGCTTCGCCCCTTCCTGAGAAGGTCTGAAATTTATTGTATCTCTTTCTTAAAAGCAGAATATTTTGTTCGTTATGACTGCCGTGCTGTGCTATTTTTTTATTCTTGCCTTTCATGCTTAATCTGGATATGTATATAAAAGAGTGACATATTCTGGTTCAGAATTAGGTGTATTTTTTTTTTATAATTTTTAAATGCCTTGCTCAAGAGATTCCTTACATGTGTGATTTTGTCCTATGTGTGTTGCGGAAATGGTAGAATTCGCATTATTGGATTCAATTATCTTGTCCACTGTGTTGTCGTGAATCATGCACAAAAAGTTGATTACATGACTGGTGAATCTCCTAATTTGGTTAGAAGCTTATTGAATTTGTATATTCACAAATCATGGACCATAACAAACATTATTCCATGGGTAGTAAATCTCTAATATGTTTGGAAGGTTATGGACTTGGTACATGAGAACATCTTTTTGAGATGGATTTTCAGATTAAGAGTGACCAATGAGCATCGTTTAGCCTCTAGGTAGTAGTTAAAATTCATGATCAGCTTATCATGGTGCATAAAGGTGTCATGGTGGTCAATGTTTGGATGTTTGTGGGACGATCATTTGATAACATTTTTTAATTTGTGCAATCTGTCTTTTGAGCATTTCTGCCTTTAGATGAACTACAGATATTCAACACTGGGTGGAAAGAGTAAAGTAGTATACCATGATATGATAAATTGTTTTTGCAAAGGCATCCTAGAGGTCTCTTTGTGCTTTCCTGTTACAAGTTTAACCTCAAATTTTTTGCGTTGATTGTTCGTTTTGATTTCTTTTCAAACATTAGGGCTTGACGGGGTTTCTTTTTACATTTTTAGCTGCAAGCTTGTCTGGGAGAGAAGATGTAGGGAATACCCATGCATTTGTTGAAGCCACATGTTTACAATAATCTTATTGTTGTTATATTGCTTCTTGGAAAATAAATGATCTTTTTGTTGGTCGTTTGGAAATCATCTGGTCATTAAGGTACTTGAGTCGAAATTGATTCAGTTCATGGTTCATTTATATCTAGGTGCAAGTTGGTGGTTCACCATCGTACAAACTTGAAAGGAAACTTGGCAAGGGAGGTTTCGGGCAAGTATATGTTGGCCGGCGTATTTCAGGCACTAGCCTTACTGAAAGAACGGGGCCTGGAGCCATAGAGGTGCTGCATTAGAATATCTCTGTTGCATCTGACTGTTTGTAAAGATATCTTGCATTACACTGTCTGCATAGAAAACTTACTTCAACGTTATTGATCAAAACAGGTGGCTCTTAAATTTGAGCATAGAAATAGTAAGGGATGTAACTTTGGCCCACCATGTGAATGGGCAGTTTACACGTAAGCATTTTTTACCATGCTATTTAAGGAACTGCATTTGTTGACTCTACTTGTTTCAAATTTCATACTTCCAATTGCAGTACTCTCGGAGGCAGCCATGGCGTACCGAGGGTGCACTATAAAGGTCGGCAAGGTGACTACTACATCATGGTATGCTAGTCTCTGCATCTCTGTAATTCTTCTTGTTCTTTTACTTTGTTGCATTGAATCCCACTTAGTAAGTTTAAACATGAACCTTGCAGGTCATGGATATGTTGGGACCGAGTCTTTGGGATGTTTGGAACAACAATAACCACACGTAAGTTTGTGTCTCTAGAATACTAGTTTCTCTCATCAGTGTTTAACTATGAACGGGTCTTCTGTATATTTTGACCTTGTACAGGATGTCTGTTGATATGGTGGCATGCATTGCTATTGAAGCAATATCTATATTAGAGAAGATGCACTCTAGAGGGTGAGTTTTAATTAATCTGTGTTATTGCTTTACGTGTGTTTTTGACTCTGTTACAACTTAGTTATCCCTGCATACTTGTTTCCTTTTGTTGCATTGTTAACTTGTCACTCTTATGCTGTTACATCTATAATTTTGATAGTGAAACACTTTTTGGCATCTTTATTAATATCATTTAGAACGATCTGCCCTGAAGCCTCGTGTATGGATTTATGTTCTATCACTATGCCACCTCCGCCACAGTTTCTATTTACCTATGGTTTGTTTATTAAATATGCGGGTGTAAATGTTGATATAATATATTAGTACTTGCTAAGCTATTTGGTTAGTACATATGGGACAATATTTTCATCTCATAGTGTTTCATGGTGGTTTTATTTATATCTACAAGTTGTGCAAATTTTACATTACATGTGCGGGTCTACAGGGTCAAGAATTTATATGGATCTGAACGACAAATTTGCTTTAATCCGATGCCAAACCCCTCATATAAATATCTTTATTTTTGTGAAAGTTGACTCTCAGTGTACCTTCTGTAGCTTTGTCATTACTGTGCTCATGTTTTGGTAAGATCTTTAGAGTATTTATTATGATGCTGCTTTCAGTGTGTTAGCTTGAGAATGGAGTACAAGAGGCAAGCCCTAAATTGAAACAGTTTATTGTCCCAGTAAATTAAAAAAGATCCATACTAATAATTCGTTTGTGCATTTAAGGTTATTCGTGACACCCTGGTTTGGGGCGTTGCATTATTAGTATATGTAATTTGAGTTGATGGGCCTGCTATATGTGCTTTGAGATGGCAGTACCCAAGTGGCAAGTACTATTATACTTGGCTGATATCACAAAGTTGGCAGGTATGTTCATGGTGATGTGAAGCCAGAGAACTTTCTGCTTGGTCCACCTGGAACCCCTGAAGAGAAAAAATTATACCTGGTGGATCTTGGTTTAGGTACTTGCTATATTACTCCTATATACAATATCTAATTTTCAATACTTCTATGATTATGGTCTAAAACAATTTGTGGATTTCAGCTACAAAGTGGCGAGACACGAGTACGAATCAGCATGTTGAGTATGACCAACGACCTGATGTCTTTAGGTATGGAACTCCATAGATATTGTGAACCTCATGTAAATTTTTTTCTTGGTTTCTATTTTTATTTTTATGTATTAGATCTTGACTAAGTATTATCTTTTTTGGGTGTTAGGGGAACTGTCCGCTATGCTAGCGTACATGCTCATTTAGGCAGAACTGGTAGCAGGCGAGACGACCTAGAGTCTCTAGCTTACACCCTCATATTTCTTTTGCGGGGACGCTTGCCTTGGCAAGGATACCAGGTATGTCCTGTGAAATATCATGATAACATCCATTTTGGTATTGTCTCAAGGCAAGTTTACAGTAAAAATTGTCAGGGGTTTGGTTACCCATTACTTTTGTTTCCCAAACAGCTCCATGCCTGTAGTAGTTTCCGTTTCTTCTCATACTGATGTTTTTATTACCATATACTCCCTCCATCCTAGACTAACTTCTCATTGAGATGAGCATGGGTTTCAAGACCAAACTATAAAAACAATAGAACAATTTTGGTTGAAGGTTGAATGAATAAATGTATGAAAGAGTGAATAAATCGGACAATCTCTGGCAATAGACCTCTTTCTTTGACTTTCTCCAGGCCTTAAAGGTTGGGACTTCGAAAGAGCGGTAGAATCAGTGATTTTTTTTGTTGTGATTCAGAACCCGAAAATGCATGCTAGACAAGAAAAACAGGCAAATGATAGGTTCTTCATTCCTATTCTGTTTAGTCTTTTGGCTGGAAAGTCACCGGTAGTTGAGCCCGTGAGCCGTAAGTCCGAATCAAGAATCTGGGTCAACCAGATTGGATTCGAACTCTACCAGAGGGAGGGAGGGAGGGAGAGAGGCTGCATAGGATATGCACATATGCACATACCCTCTCCCCACCCCCACCCAGATCGGGAGCGTTTTGCACATAGTTCTCCCTACCCCCACCCATATTTGGAGCATTTTGCACATGGAGTTGTTGCTTTTGTTCCTGTAGTGTGGTAGTATGTATGTGTGCATTTGGTATTACAATTTTTTTTGTCATGTCATATTTTTTATTCTTTTATCTTCGGTACTCCTGCTTCTCTATAGGGAGACAACAAAGGGTTTCTTGTCTGCAAGAAGAAGATGGGAACATCACCGGATGCCCTTTGCTGCTTTTGTCCACAGCCTTTTAAATTGTTTGTTGAACATGTTGTCAATCTGAAGTTTGACGAAGAACCTAATTATGCTAAATATGTATCCCTCTTCGATGGAATTCTTGGAACAAATCCTGCTATCAGGCCCATTAACACTGATGGTGCGCAAAAGGTGCTCTTAGATATCTCTTGATTCTTGTTGATGTAGTTTTGTAGAACACATAAAGATGTATAATTTGTTTGCATATCTAATCTTCTCTTTACCAATGAAGCTCATCCATCAGGTTGGTCACAAAAGGGGACGGTTAACTTTAGAAGACGAGGAAGATGAACAACCCAAAAAGAAAGTTCGGTTGGGTATGCCTGCTACACAGTGGATTAGCATTTATAATTCTCGCAGGCCCATGAAGCAGAGGTAAATATTACTTGCTGACTTTGCTGACTTGCAGCTTTGTTTTATTTTTTCATTCATTACCAAATACTAGTTCATCATGCTGAAACTTGTTTTATATTTAGTTTGCAGTTTTAGTTTTTGAATTTGATGTTATTCGATAACCCTGTGTATGTTTCCCTGGGAAAATGGGTTAATTTATTATTCCCGGTGTTAAATGAAAATTTTCTTTTTTTTAGAATTTGTTGAAGAGATAAATATTTCAAAAGCATCTCGAATCTTTCTCATGTATCCTAGATAGTAATCCCCTCCAGTAAATTTTTTTCAAAACGGAAATTTTTGCTAGCCACTGGTTTTCTTCCCTTGCTTCTTCAGTAAAATTATATTACAAGTTACAGAGTTTTGATGAAATTCTGAATTCATTAGAAAATGGGTTAATTTATTATTCCCGGTGTTAAATGAAAATTTTATTTTTTTAGAATTTGTTGAAGAGATAAATTTTTCAAAAGCAAAATAATTATCTCGAATCTTTCTCATGTATCCTAGATAGTAATCCCCTCCAGTAAATTTTTTTCAAAACGGAAATTTTGGCTAGCCACTGGTATTCTTCCCTTCCTTCTTCAGTAAAATTATATTACAAGTTACAGAGTTTTGATGAAATTCCGAATTCATTAGAAACTTTATTTATATGATTTGGTTTTGTTAAGATGTCTTGTGATTGTTCCCCAGTACACTTCAATCAATCATTTTGTTTGGCCAAAAGTTGAGAGGAAGGAAAGCAACTGCCAATTTTACGAGGACATAATGAAAATTCTCATGTTTTAATAATTTAACATCACGAATGATTTTAATTTACCCTCAATTGTTCAAACATAACAAACAATGGAGCCTAAGGGCTTGTCTTGCTCCGAGCTTACATTTTATGTTGGTCTCGTTGAAGATATCACTATAACGTGATGGATACTAGGCTTTCTCAACACATTGACAAAGGGACAGAAGATGGCCTATATATCAGTTGTGTAGCGTCTTGTCAAAATCTATGGGCTCTAATAATGGATGCTGGCACTGGCTTCTCAGCACAAATTTATGAGCTTTCACCTCTCTTTCTTCACAAGGTACACAAAGACTAATAGCTGCTTTGTTTAAATATGCCAGGCTAAGGAAACACTCAACCCCAGCCACACACACACACACACACAATTCCATAGTATCTGTGGATGCAAATTTATTTCAACTCTTTTATTGCTCAAAATCTGCGTTATTGGGAAACATGATAGATTAAAATCAATGAATTATAGAGGTTCAATATTTTAGTGCGTGATGTATACTGCTAACTTTCAGGAATGGATAATGGAAAACTGGGAAAAGAATTATTATATCACTTCAGTTGCAGGAGCAACAAATTGTAGTTCATTAGTAGTAATGTCAAAAGGTATTATTTATTCTTGTGAAATTTTATGTTAACTTCTTTCTGTTTATTCTACCATTTAATTTACTAACTGTTCAAAATATGCTACAGGTACACAGTACTTGCAACAGTCGTACAAAGTTAGTGACTCGTTTCCATTCAAGTGGATAAACAAAAAGTGGAGGGAAGGTTTTTTCGTCACTGCCATGGCCACTGCTGGGAACAGATGGGGAATTGTTATGTCTCGTGGTGCTGGATTTTCTGAGCAGGTGTTCTCATGGGCTCATGTTTATTTCATTTTCTTGAAGATAAAAACAATATAGGTTGCACAACTAGGTTTCTTTGTTTAAGTGTTTTTCTTTGCTGATCCATTAAATGCTTGTTTTATAGGTGGTGGAATTAGATTTTCTCTATCCAAGTGATGGCATCCACCGGCGCTGGGATAATGGATACCGTGTAACTGCTACCGCTGCAACGAATGACCAGGCTGCTTTTGTGTTGAGCAAGCCAAGAAGGAAACCAGTGGATGAAACACAAGAGACACTCCGTACATCTGCCTTTCCCAGTGCACATGTCAAGGTTAGTTACTTTTTATTTTATTATTATTATTCCACGAAGTCTTGGGGTCCCTTTTTAAGCTAAAAAGATTCAACCAGATGTTCTTACGTAAAACTATATGTTTTAAACAAAATCAGTGTTGTTTTATCAGTGAACATTTATGACTTGCCATTTAATGTAGTTTGATGTCATCAACTATTTTACATTTGAACATCGGTGTTTCACATGAAACAAGAGTATTATTTAACAAAAATACCTTCCTTGCATTTATGGATAGCACCCGATGTTTTAGTAAAACTCCTAATATTTCTCGCTTTGTAAAAGCCATAATGTTTCTAGCTATGACCTCAATTTCGCTTTAGTCCCTTCTTAAAGTTCCCAGGAGATTCATATTTTTATGGTTATTACTGTACTTTGCTGCTTTCGTTATTGCTCGACGCACATAAATACCCTTGAATGACCAAATATGTGTGAGCACTCTTGTACAAAAGATTGTTTGAGCCACATGTACCTCGGTTGAACAATGGCTGTTTTATAATGGCTTGGCTTACCCATGAATGACCAAATACAAAAGATTGTTTGAGCCACATGTACCTCGGTTGAACAATGGCTGTTTTATTAATGGCTTGGGTTACCCACTTCATATAAATCACATGTACTTCTCATATGTTTAAGATTTCAGTACAGTGCTGTCCCTAGTGTTGCAGAAATTCTTACATCTCAAATATTATTTTGGAGGTTCACCCTAATTTTTAAACTATAGTGGTGTGATGTGATCTGCCCTTTATGCAGAAGTCGAACTGTATATCGATACAAACTGACCTTTGATTTCTATCTTCTGTGTAACAGGAGAAGTGGGCAAAAAATCTGTATATCGCATCTGTTTGCTATGGTCGCACAGTTTCTTAATGTTGGAAACGATCTTAACCTGATGAGGTATCTAGCCAGAGAAGGATCTTTGAGGATCCAATCCAGGCCTTTGAAATGCTTGTTGGCGCAAGGTCAAAGTACAGAAGCTAATGATAGGGTCTTGTGTTTCCTGTTGGGCATTTATCAATTTGCTGGCAGAGTAAAAGATTTATTTGTGGCAGCATATATTACTCTCTGTGGTGTATAGCATTTTACAATAAACGATATCTTGTAAGTCACTTGAGGTGATTTTATTTACAGCTTGAGTACCAACGATTACTGCATTTTCCTTGAAACTTTTCACTTGCTACCTCATCCATTTCTACGCGATTGAAAACCAATGGGATTGATACCTATAGAACCGTGGGGATTTTTTATGCTTAGAGGAGATTATGGTGCCTTTCAGTAAATGTGAAGGGAAGACAATTATAATACTGCATTAGTCGACACAATTATAATACATTAGTCAACACCATCTGGCCCTCAAAATATAAGGGCTGGTTGGGAATTGATTTGAATCGGAAGATGTTCATTTAAATAGCCTGTTTTGATACAATTAAATAAATGATATGACCCCCACTCCACAATTTAACACTTTCAAACCTGAACCTGAACTCTTAATTTGAGTTCTCCGGGCCCAAGCAGATAGAATCCTGAATTTTTTTTATTTACACATGAAGCTTGGAGGGAATTTGAAATTACACAAATCTTTTTCATATCATTCCACACCTAAATGTTGGCCAACAAGTTGAGTCAACATATTACACGCCTAGTAACGAAAAATGATTATTTTGCTAATGAAAACTCTCAAAGTTTTACCGTTGACACATAAAATTTTTAGAAAATGTTTCGCTCGCTACATACATAAACCTTACATACTCCTTCCGTTCTAGTTTTATCTTCCGTTCGAATCACCCTTTAACCGTTTAAAAAGAAATAAAAAATTTATACCTTCTACGGGCAAAGTTCCCTTATTAATATAAACCATTTTTGTCACTCATTTACTTCAATAGTTGCGCCAATTCCAATTGGATTTTACTGAAATGAAAGGAGAGAATAACCATCGGGTTAGCAACATTATGAAGATTAACCAAATATTAGAAAGGTAATCATAATAAACATACAAGTATAATGTATAAATGATTGAACAAATCACTACCATTACACCGAGGATTAATATCACCATACTTATATTCAATCTTGGTAGTGAAACATTACACACAAAGTGGAAGATTATACATATACGTCAATTGTATAACATTTTGTGAATGTGAAGAAAAAGTTGATAAGCAAGCGTAAATATTAGAAATAAGATGATTTGTTGGGTGATCGAAACTGTATCATGGTTTGAGTTTGGAGTAAGATTAGATGGTAAATAAAGGAAACTCATTGAGATTTGATTTCCATCTGCACTTCCAAACACTGGCTTTCCTATTACATGTTTATACCGTCCACATGTCCAATCCTGTAGAAAAATAAAAAATGTCAACATAGCTAGAGGCTCTGCTAATCATTGAACTTTAAAATCTCCATGTACCACTTTTAACCATTAACTATTAAAATTCATTATATACACAATAATAAAAAAATTATTGATTTAAAAAACTAATTAAATTTTAATTTGTTAAAAAAAAGCTATCTAGCTATCAATTAATTCATCAACCAACAATTAATTTTTCAGCTACTAATTAACTTTTCAACAAATTTTGTTAAACTGAGACAAAATCTAGCTGGCGAATTGGATTCATTTAATTTAGATGAAACTGGTTGAAAAAAAAAGTAAAATAATACCTTCTCCGTTTCACTAAAAGAGTCAGCATTTCAAATGATACAATTACTTTTATAGACATTATCTTCCCATTGTTACCTAAATATTTTTAGGCTCACATGTACTTTCAACTCATTTATATCTTATACTCTTAACAACATATATTTGAGTCCACAAAAATTGTGGAGGTTTTAATTTATAGGGAGGATATAACTCGAAAGCAAAGTCGATCATGATTTATACTCTGATAAACTTTTTTAAGATTATAATAACTATTTTACGATTAAAAGCAGAAAGGATTACATGTATGTATGTAGTAGATAGATGATGTACATACCTGCAACTTGTCACCAAGCGTGAGTATTAAAGAGGCCTGTGATGGGCAAAAGGAAAGCCAACCTTTCTTGGAGTAAACCTGAAATTGAGTTGCTCCATTGCATATATGAACACATAATGCGTGTGGGAATTCTGACCCGCTTATCAACATTCTGATCACATCGTAATATCTCAATGAGTACTTGTCCAAACAGTACTCCTTGCTTACCACATTCTTGCGGATATGACACATTTTCCCCGCAACAACTCCTTTTTCGGACGCTGCTGCACTATCCAGTTCTATGGAACTGTCCTGTTGCAGAAATGTCATAATTTTCCCACCTATTACTTCGACCAACGCCCATAACTTTTCCAGGTTTTCACTGCACACAATATATAAGTTTTTTTTAGAGAATCACAAACATACTTAGACCGCTCACGGTGTGGACAGTGGTAAGAGGTATTATATTGGTAAAATTGTATTGAGTGATAAATTAAGAAAAAGATTGAATAAAATGGGAAAGAGAAATAATAAAAAAATTAATTAATGGGGTAAAGACTTTTCATTTTTAGGTTAGTAAATTTCTAATGTAATTAAAAAAAGAAAACTTAGAAAGTTATTAAAATCACGGAGAAATATTTATTTTGTGAGGTGCATATATAGTTACTAAAATACTATAGTACCTGAAATTTGAATATCCAGAAGGCCAAATTCCCAGCATCTGATTGTTCAAGCCTTCATCTCCACAACTCCACACAAACTCTTCATCTTTATCTTCAACACTACTACTGAACTCTCCTTGTCCATGAATCTCCTCGTAACCATAACGCTTATCGTGTGATCTCACAACTGATATCTTCTTCTCCGGTGAAACCTGAAACACACCACCCCCTAATTCCAACACAAATTTAACAAAATCCTCCGAAATCCCATGATTTATCACCTCCAAGCATCCCACTTCCTGTCCAAACAATTTGGCAATCTCCTTCGCGGAGTCACTCCCAATCTCCTCCAATCTCCCCAAATCCAAGACAGGTGGACTTAGAATGGATTGTTGTCGGGGAAATGCTTTGTCAGGAAGAACCAAGTTGGGAACTTTTAGCGATTGGTGAAGGAACTCAGTCAGAACATCATCGTTGTTGGTAGAGGATGACCTATCAGGGTTTTAATAGAGTGAACTTGGAAATTATGAAGAAAATAAGGTGTATTTATATTGAGACAATTTCTTAATTATTTGTTAATTAAGAAGATAAAATATATATATGTAAGCTACTCTGTAACAATTTCAGATTAATATATATTTTGTCCAAAATGAACATTGGATTAGTGAGGAATAAAATGTTCAAGTTAGAAGGTTGAGTGGGTGTGTCCCACATTATTTGAGTCTCTAGTTTATAATTTACTAGCTCCTACTTGGTGTTCAAGTTGTATAGCAAGGTAAGTTGAGTGTAAATCCTAGGCAGGTTTATACACGAAATTAGTGGACTAATATGTGAGTGGGTGCGCGCGAATCTCACAAACAATTGTTGGAACCGAACCAAATTCTAATGGGTTAGCCCCTGTGAGCTAAGCTTTTGTTAGTTCAACTACTTCACCTTTAGCTTTTACTTCAAGTAAATATTTGTAACTTATGAAAGTTACAAATATTAAATATGACATTTGTTGCTTCATAAGTAACAAGATTACTCTTATGAAGTAGTGGAGCATAAGTTACAAAATATTGTAATGAATTAGTGTAATGAAGAATGAAGTTACATTCTCATTTCATCACCTATAAAAGGGTCTCACTTGTAATTGAAAAGAGTAGAAGAAACCCACCACATTCTCTTCTCTTCTCCCTTTGTGACTTTTTCTTAACCTCTCCCCTTTCGTATAATTCGGAAACCAGTTTTCTTCGCCAGGAACATCTAGCAAGTGCAACTAGTTGTTAAGGTTCGAATGTTGTATCATGGGAAACAAGCGATCAACGATATCTCAAGCACCGTAGTGAGAGGACGTAATTGTTTTAAGGAAAATGTGCTAGCACATGCCTCAAATTTGTATTTGGTTAAAAGGATGGTCAATTAATGTTTTTCCCCTATACATTATGATTCATTTTATATATACTAATATCTTCAATTTCTCTTATCAGGTGTAACAATCTTAAAACAACTATGGAGTGTATTCTCTTATCATTTTGGACTCGAGTTTATAATCATTTAATATTGAAGATATTAATTTTTGAGTTTCTTGTGTAGGAAGAGGAAAAGGAAAAATTGGTAATCGTTTGGTTTTCAACAACAAGTTGTCCTCAATGCTCTTCCTCATTTGTATTTGGTTAAAGGGATAATTCAATTACAATTTTTCAACTATACATTATAATTCATTTTATATATACTAATATCTTCAATTTTTTTTATCAAGTGCAACACATTATAAGTTAAGTACGGAATCACATGCGACTACAGTTACAGTTGTAAAGGAAGAACCTTACCGTCGCCCTGGCCCAACCGGAGATGGTGGTGGTGCTCTGAAATCCACGGTTAGAGCGTCTGGAGTGATCGTCGTCATCATGTGCATTGCAGAAAATAGCGCTTCTATTTGTGAGTTGGGTAACACCAATTAATTGATTGAAGTCTTAGGTAGGTGTGGAAAATTGAAGCAAGAATGAAGAGAGTGTTTGGATTTTAAACAACATTTTGTATGTCTCTATCACTTTTTCTTTGGCTTTACAGATCTAAGGTTTGATGCTACAAATGATTTCTTCTGCTTTAATTCATTTGCAGTGTATTTTACAGCTGCGCGCATAGTGCATAATCATGATTCATGAACCCTTTATTCTAGGAATGATTGAACTAGGCCACTCCCGATCAAGAAAGTAGAGAAGATCAAATAGAGTTTTTCCACTTCTACAAGGAAAAAAATGCAGTTTTTACAAGATTATCATATAATTTTATAGTCGAGTCTTGTGACGAAGATATGAAATGTGTTCGAGTATATGTAATAATTTTATTTTTGTCATATACATATGATGTGAAATTTATACCTCATTGTATATGATTTTTTCTAACTATGTTTATACGAATATGTATCAAAGTGCAAATTACCTTTAAGAAGGAGATGTAGAGAAACAATATATGATATATACATAGATATTTTTAAGAGCAAGTCTCATAAGAGACGGTCTCTATGTAGAGACGAACCATGGTACCAATAAAACACCCATGTTATTAATCAAATCAATCATGTTCTAGACATTTGGAGTTTTTTAATATTACAACAAAATTTATTTTAACATGGGTGTTTTTATTGGTAACATGATCCGTCTCTATATTGAGAGCGTCTCTCATGAGACTTTGTGTATTTTTAATATTGTAATTATTAATATTAAAATTTTACTTTTTTAAATTGTAAATTTGTAATTCTTTTTTAGGTACCGTCTGACTGTTGAAGGAAATGGTCAAGATCGAGGAGAATTTCATGGAATACTTGTTGAACTAGGATTCCTTTATTTTGGGAAGGAATTGTGGAAATTTTCAAATTTAATTTATTATTTCCAAGTATCAAACCAAATTATGTTTTTCAAGATTTCCTTTGTTCGGTTAGTGAGGAATTTGGTTTTAAGTATAACTAGTGCTGATAACGTTGTCACAAAATATTTTACTCTTGTATACGATATATTTAAAGAAAAATGTACATTAATTAAATGTAATTTAAAAAGTAACAATGTTATTTATTGTAAAAGTAACATTGTATCAACCAATATAAAAGATAAAACAAAACTTATAGATTACATAAAACCTCCTTATAAACTACATTGGTAGTAGTATATGTGGGTTTTCCTTCATCATCTAAGATCAACACTTTCAAGCCTTTTTTTCTCATGACTCTAGAGAAAGCAACATATAATTTACCGTAGCTGAATACTGATGTTGGGAGGTATAGGCCTAATGGGACAGTGCTTATCCTTGTGATTTATTATAGCCATAGCATAACAAACAGAGATGAACTGCCTCCTTCGAAACCTAATGGGGAATTTAGTAACGTCAGACGAAGTCAAAATCATACGTTATATAAGAACCTTTTGGCCTATATTCTTTCCAGATATCATCTTGGCCTCATTAACTTATTTTCCAATTTCACTCACAATTAGACGTTTACAGTTACACAATTCTAAAGCTTGGTCTACATTCCTCAATAGCATAATAGGACATCCAACTTTCGGACGGATCAAATGATTGGGAACACATGACGTCCTGATGGTATTTAGAAATTTGGTCGAATAAACATCCCACGGTTCACAACGTCATCCTCATCTTGACATATGCTATTAGAACTGAGGAACTCGTGGGCATCACAAGGTAAAAGAGACATGACATAGTCATTTATCTCATGTACGACATCATTAGTGAGAGCTAATATAACTCTGTACTGGAAGTGCACCATCGCCAATATGATCAAAATAAGTGATGGATATGTACTGTTCATCATTGTATCTATGAGATTGAATGCGTCACGGATTAGTATATGGTCGGGAAACTTAATCTTGACCTCTCCAATGTTACCATCTCCAACATTTAATAACCACTAAGTAAAATTATTAATGGTTTCAATTTCCTTGATAGATTCTCCCGCCTGTACCCCGTAAGGTAAAAATGAGTGAATGATTAGATATAATAAAATAGCAATATGTACATTAATAAATATATATATTTTTGGTACAAATAACGACAAAGAAAAAGACTAGAGGGGGGGGGGGGTGAATAGTCTTTTCAAACTTTTGTCGATAAACACGATTTCTCAGATACTTGAAGTCTGATACTTATAATCAGAGAGCGTAAGTCTTTATGCGATAGATAAATGAGCTTGTGCTTTGCAATAGTAAATGTGTGTGTGTGTTGCTGAAATGTAAATACAGAAAGTAAATAACACAACAAGTATAGTGGTATCTGAAGGTAGCAATCCTACAACTAATCCACTTGGCCTTTAGAGACCTAGAATCCATTAGAACAAATAATTGAGTTCTCCTTACAATTGATCCTATTTTAAGATTCCTATAACAAATGGTTCCCAACCAAATGTCCCCCCTGAGTTGTTCCCCAGCTCCTAGAGACAAGTACTTCATGTACTCAAGATAACCTTGGAGCTATTCATTGATTTCAAAAATCAAGTACTGCCTGAATGGTGTTTGTTATGTTGTTTGTCAGGTAAGCTTCTCTTTATAACTTTTCAGTTATGCCCAGAGAGCTTGAAGAATCAAGACTACTTAATATACTTGTTCAGTGTATGGTAGCTTGCTCTTTACTGACCCAAGTTTGTCAGATTTGTTCAAGGGAATGAATCTCAGATAGTTATCCAACAATTCAACTCTTTCACAAATTACACTACTTGTGGAAGGATCAGGACACTTAGAACTACTAGTGAATTCTCGAGCTTTTTAGTCGTAACAAATAGCTTGGAGAATTGTTGTAAGAATGCTTGAGAGAACACTTGCTTGACTGTAGATATGAGCGTAGTTTGTCTGTGTTTCTCAGCTTCTAAATGATGATATTTATATATGAATTTGATAGTCATTTGAATAGTATCCATTAGACATATTTCAAATTCAATCCGTTCATATCTTGAAATTAGTACTCCCATGCGTATATCTCTTTTCAGAGAGTTCTGCAAAAGGATAGTGACATTTATGTCTAGCATTAAATGCAGTGTATTATATTTCGTCATGTAGTCTCAACGGATACATGTAGCTTTCTGAAGCATCACATGTTCCATCTCTCAGAAACTTGTTGTCCCAGAGATTTAGTTGTAACTTTGTTTCGTGAACAAAACACAAGTCTATACATAGCTTTTTGGAAGCAACTATCTGAGGAGACTTTCCTCCTTTGTCTTCAGATAGCTTTGTGCAAAAGGTCTTCTCATTTGCTTGGATGTCTCCTTCTTGGTCTTCTTCGAGCTAAATAAAAATTACATTCAGAGACCTAACATTCTATTACAAGGTTTTTAAAAACTATCATACTTGGTGTATTTCTTCTTTTCAATGGTCAAGTGATCTAGAGTACTATACACATTTCTAAAACTAGGATAAGTCATTGTGCTCAGTGATCAAAATACTAACAAATATTTCTAACAAATTTCCCCCTTTTTGATCAGACAATAATGACTATCACAAAAGTCCTATTACAGATTGGAAGTCAAATTCCTATCATTAATCATTTCATAATGATATAGCAATTAAGTTCATATAAGTGCAGAAAGTAAGACATCAACGAAATCACAAGGAGTGATCTTTTCTGACAAGTTATCTTCTATTAAAGTGTCTGAGAGTATGATCATCAGAATTAACAATTACAGAACAAAGATAACTTACAAGAATATATCAAATGAATAAATTAGCAAAAAACACACAAAAAAGTACATAAGGAAAATAGAACAATAGGAGAGTCCAAGCTCCAAGTGACATTCTATATCCTCTATCTTCAAATCTTCAGAATCTTCAAAACACTTAGGTTGTCAACAACCTTAAGTTCTTCAGTCAGTCCTTCTGGGTTAGTCTCTGAATCATTTATCCTTATGCTCTCGCTTGTCAATAACATAGTCAAGAAGATAGGTTCTTACAGCCATTTCTGTATCTCTGCCAACCTTGCACTTTTCTTTGTAATCCAGATTGGCAGTTTTCTCATGAAGCTGTCTAACCTAGTAGACTCTTCCCCATTTCCATGCATGCTCTATCTTTGACTCAATCAGTCTGAAGTGCTTGTAGATGACTCTCAAATAGTTCATGTCATCATCATATTCTTCCTTAGTCCTGTAGAATGACTCATGAGGTAGCACTCCAAGTTTATTCTGTGAGCTATAACTTGTTCCCAACAGTTTTGTAACTTTATGAACATCATCTGGTTTGATGTAAGGAACTTCTTCCTTCATATCCTTAGCCATGGCATCTCTTCTCACTTTTACTTCAAAATAAAGCCATGTCTTCACATGTACAAGATTTATCATATGTGGTCTATGGACTCTCCATGCCATCCGCTGGTTAAAGATAGGATCAGGAAATTTCCTATTCATCAGTAAGTGTTGGAGATCCAGAATCCAGTAGCCATTTAGCTGTCTTATGCATTGATATGCAGACTGGCTATCATGAGTCTTGGTGTACTCAATTAATGCATCTTTGGTCTGGGAGGAAGATCTTCAGTGTTGGTTCTCCCAAACCTTGCATTTCTTATCTGTCTTCCGTTCATTCTGGGATTTTCCCTAGATGTATTCTATGTGGGGGTTTGACTTGAAGAACCACCATGGACAGATTTGGTATGTCCAGATTGTGTTCTGGCAGCAATAAGTCTTGCAGCTATTGGTTCAGATACTTCATCAAACTCTTTTTCTCTTTCTATGGAGAGGATGCTCATCATGGTTAGTATCATCATCATCATCCAGATTGTTGTAACCTTGACCAGGTTGTGAGCAAGTATCTTCATTACCAATCTTCTTGATCTCACCATCACCATCACCATCATCATCATCATCATCTTCTTCTTCTTCTTCTTCTTCTTCTTCTTCAGAAGGTTTATCAGATTTCCTTGGGGACTTGGTTCCCTTTGGATTTTCCTGTGTAGCTTTGGATCTAGTTAGTGGGGGATGGTGGTGATAGACTTGAAGAGGATGGATGTTCTCTAATGGTTAGAGGTTTTTCTGCAACATGCTTCCTCTTGACTGAATCTCTTCCTGATTCTTCCCCCTTAGTCATTGTAGTCTGAGTCAAATTCACATAAGCTTCTTGTATAGAGTCAAAGTGTGCACTCAATACATTCTTGCCTTGTACCAGCTTTTGAACTTCAGAGTGAAGTGATTCAAAATGACCAAGTAGTAGATGTTCTCTCTTGAAGATCTGCTCCAGTGGGTCATACATCTTATCTACTTTCCCAGCAGAATAACTAGATTCCATCAAAGCTTTATGAGCTGTCTCTAAGTCATCATCTCTTTGCATTCCTAGATCTTTATGTGCAATCATGAGAGATGTGGACCTTTTGGTCATTAGCTCAGCAAAGGCTTTGCATTCTGGAGGGATGGTGGCCAAAGCAAGGTTGTTTTGTTCAAACAATTCATTCTTCAGATTCTTCAATATGATGAACTTGTTTTCGAAAATAGTATTATCTTCAAGTGCTTTGTCAAAGGTCTTTGGTGCAAACTTTCTAATCAGATGAGACACAAACATATGCTCAATCAAGTTGTCCACCTGCCTATCTTCTTCATCCATTCCAGCAAGACGGTCAGTACCATCTTCATCAGACCAATCATCATCTGAGGACACTTTAAGGGCAGTTATGAGCCTTATTCCCTTTGTCCAGTGATGGTCCAGTTAGTTGCAATGTAGCCTCAACATCTTTCTTATCTTCTACGAAGGATTCAAGTTGAACTACGGCAAATTTAAGAGACTGCTTGAGCTTGATCTGCTCAGTAAGGAGTTCCTTCTCTCTTTCATTTAGTGCCTCCAGATTCTAGATTTTGGCAGCTGTCTGAGCAATCATGTCCTCAAGCTCTAACTTATCTTGACCTTCTCTCTCCAACAACTTCTTCAGCTTGGAAGCTCTAGCCTCAACTTCCCATACAACAATCTTTGCTGCTTCTTCTTCATCCTATTGTTGTTGAGAGGTGTGAGTTGGTGATTCTGAAGATGGTGGTGGTGTAGACACTTTATGTGCAGATGAAAGTCCTGCACTAGATGCTCATCTAGACTGAGCAATTCCACCAGCTCCTGGAGTGGGAGCCTCATCATCATCATCATCATCATCATCATCATTGTCACTCTCATCCATCTTGGTTGGATGTTCAGAGAGAGATTCCTCAAAATCGTTCTCATCGATCTCCTCCTCATCATCAGAAACTAAGTTGATCACCGTTGGCAAAGTTGTGACCTGCCCATTTACTTTCTCTTGTTCAGAAGGGTAGACACTCATGCTCTTAGGCAAGGCAGGCTTGTAAGCCATCCACCTCTTAGTCTCTTCATTCGCATCCAAGAATGCTTTCGCAAGCATGCGTACTATCTCTTCAGAGAATCTTTCATGCATCACTGCAACAAAACTGTAGTCCTTTACAGAATATATGGCATGGATGTACATCTCTAGATCCAAGGCCCTTTCCCATATGGCCTGGTTGTCTATCAAACTGGCTAAGTCAGAAAGATTAGCCTTTCTGAGCTTTTACCAAGACTTGAAAAAATGGAGATGTTTCTTGATAGTCTTTTCTCTGAAGAACTTGTGCACCTCATCATAAGATAATGCAGAGGTTGACCGTGGTGTAACTTTTGCACTAAGGTATCTGAAGACAAAGGAGGACAGTCTCCTCAGGTAGTTGCTTCCAGAAAGTTATGTAAAGACTTGTGTTTTGTTCACAAAACAAAGTCACAACAAGTTTCTGAGACAACAAGTTTATGAGAGATGGAATATGTGATGCTTCAGAAAGCTACATGCATCAGTTGAGACTACAAGACGAAATATAGTACACTGCATTCAATGCTGGACAGAAATGTCACTATCCTTCTGCAGAACTCTCTGAAAAGAGATATACGCATGGAAGTACTAATTTCAAATATGAACGGATTGAATTTGAAATATTTCTAACGAATACTATTCAAATCACTATCAAATTCACCTATAAATATCACCACTTAGAGGCTGAGAAATACACACACGAACTACGATCAGATCAACTATCAAGCAAGTATTCTCTCAAACATTCTTACTGCAATTCTCCAAGCTATCTATTGCGACTAAAAAGCTCGAGAATTCACTAGTAGTTCTAAGTGTCATGATCCTTCAACAAGTAGTGTAATTTGTGAATGAGTTTAATTATTAGATAACTATCTGAGATTCATTATCTTGAACAGATCTCACAAACTTGGGCCAGTTAAGGAGAACCTACCATATACTGAACAAGTATATCAAGAGTGTCACCTCTTCAAGCTTTTTGGACAGAGCTGAAAAGTTATAAAGAGAAGCTTACGTGACAAGTATATAAACAACACCATCAAAGCATGGAGTAAAAGAAGTACTTGATTTGGGACATCAAGGAATAACTCCAAGGTTATCTTGAGTACATGAAGTACTTGGCTTTAGGAGCTGGGGAACAACTCAGGAGGAACATTTGGTTGGGAATCATTTGTTATAGGAATCTTAGAATAGGATCAATTGTAAGGAGAACTCAATTATCTGTTCTAGTGTATTCTAGGTCTCTGAAGGCCGAGTGGATTAGTTAGAGGATTACGCCACCTGCAGATACAACTATACTTGCTGTGTCATTTAGTTTCTGTATTTACATTTTAGCAAAACACACACACACACACACATTTACTCTTGCTAAGCACAAACTCATTCATTTATCACATAAAGACTTTCGCTCTCTGATTATAAGTATTAGATACCTTCAAGTATTCTAGAAATCGTGTTTAATGATAAAAGTTTGAAAAGACTATTCCCCCATTTAGTCTTTTCCTTTGCTATTATTTGGACCAAAAGTGGTATCAGAGCAGGAGGTTCCCAAGCCTTCTACACTGAACCTCGATCCCCCCTAGATAGGTAAAGGTTTTTGTCGCTTTCCGAGAATGTTTTTAATTGTGTGTTAATTGTGCATGTATGTCTGTGAGTGATACTCCGGTTCTGAAGCCTGAGACCTACGAGAAATGGAAGAACAACATGATGCTGCATCTTGAAGCAATCAGTAATGAGATGATCTATGTCATCAAGGAAGGACCAATAGAAATCAGATAGCTCAAACATTTGATTGGAGTATTTGATTGTCGGAGAAACGCTGATGCTAAAGGTAGTGACACTTGCACTAGTGATAGTGGTCGTTCTACTTTCTAGACAAGTTGAGTATGAAGACAAACCTCATGAACTCTGGACATCAAAAGATGCCAAGAGACACAGGTTGGATGGTCAAGCTCCTAACATCATCATTCGATTGACACCTGAGCACATACAATGCAAACTGTGGTGTGCAAAGACGGTGAAAGTTTCCTGTCAATTGATTGAAAAAATCTGTGCCGGAACTGAGAAAACCATAGAACACAATTTTGAAGTATTGAAATTAAAATTCCAAAACTTCAAACATGGTCCCACTAATCCTCTGGAAGAACTTGATTTTCAGTTTACTACTCTCATGAGTGATATGGCGGCACTTGGAGAAAGTGACACATACTCAAATTCTGAGAAGGTGAGAACCGTCGTCAGAAGTATGAACCAGAATTGGTAGCATACCCAATACTTCTACTTCAATCAGGGAATGCCCCAAAATCACTCCAGTGGAACTCTGTTCACATTTAGCCATTGTAAACTATGAGACAACGGGATTTGGCTGCACTTGAAAACTTGAAGAGTGTTTCTCAAGTTACCCGAGGTACTTCTGAAAAGAAGGATACCAAGGAAGTGCCTGAAGAAAATGCTCTTGCAGTGCGTCACATGAAAAAATATGTGAGTCAAGAGATTGATAGGAGAAAAGCAAAAGAGAAGCTGAAGAAGCATCTCGGTCCTTACTATTATCAATACAAGAACATTCAAATGAACAACTCTCTAAACAATCCTGCTCATAAAGCTGTTAATGCTGAAGTTGTTGAGATTGGAAATGACATCTGCCACTTCAAACGTGACTGTCCTGCTTTTAACAAGCTTAAGACGGGTGTAAAAAGGAGAGAAGAACTTTCAAGAGAACTCAGAGGGCATTGCTCATTGAAGAGAGAAAGAAGATCCAAATTCAACTTGATGCTCTGGATATTGAGTCGGATTCTAAAGATGAGGATTCAGAGGACTCAAAATTACCATCACCAGAATTGTGCGGGATAACCCATGATGTTATCGACTTTGGCCTAAAGAAGAATGACTTGTGCGGAGTTGCTAAGATAGTAGGTCCTGACATCTCCAACATTGAAGAATGCCTTATGGCTGATGAGGTAATAAAAACATCACAATTCTTGTATTATGAAAGTGATGATGACGACATTAAGGATTTGGAATTGGTCAAGAGTGAACTTGATCGTTATTAGAAAGAATTTTTGGTTATCGAGTCAAAAACCAAAGTTTTGGAAGAAAAGTAAAGAAACACTTGAAAAAGAGGTTTCTGACTTGACCAAGGTCTTTGAGATTAAGGACGCTGAAATAGCCTCTCTGAAATCTCACATATCGGAGAATGAAAGTTCTCGAGAACTAGCCTTGGAAGAGCTAAATGAGAAGTTGAAAAAACTTCTTTCTGAAAATGAAGAACTCATAAAGAAAGAAGTGCCTTTCAAATAATTTGTCAAAGCTAGAGACACTCTCACGGAGGTTCAATCATATGAGAAAGGAGGACTTGGACTTGAAGCTCAATCAAGTAATTCTACTCCTCTGAAAAAGAGTGATGAAAGGTTGACCTTTTTAAAAAGTCAATAGAAAGTTTCCAATGAAGTCTATAGCATCGGTCAGAAAGCTAATATTCTTAACAAAAGGAAAGCTATCGCGACTGAACCTTTGAAGGAACAACAAGTCCCAAAGAAAATTGTGGAAAAGGTTTCTGAAAAGAAACATGATCCGTTAACTTGTGATCATCCACAATGTTGTATCACTAGAAAGGGAAGCATCGCCGGATTGGGTGTATTTCCTACTGTCCCATTCAATGGATATAGGAAGGATGCTGAAACTAGTGAGGCTGCTGAAAGTCGTGTTCAGAAAGCCAGTGTTGCTCGAAAAGGTATTGGCTATTGTGACATCGGAAAGGTCCTAATATGACAATATAAGAAATGACAAGAGTGATGGTGGAAAGCCAGAATTGCTTATAGCAATTATCAGAAGTGGAAGCAATCCCAAGCCACTGTAAATCTGAAGGCCTGGGCTAGATGAAACTTGGACAGAAAGACAAATCTTGCTGAAAAGCAAACTCAGAAAGCTGACAAGTCTCTGAAGTCACCACGAGGAACACCAAGGAACACTCCAAGAAGGAAGATTGATTTGAGATCTAATGATTCAAAGATTCTTCCTTATGTTCCAACTAGACAAAAACCTACTCTTAAGAAATCTATTCAGAAATGGATTCCCACGGGAAGAGTGTTAAGTCTAAGTGGTTTTGTTTCTAAATCAAGAACCTAACTCCTATTTCCTGTTTTGTGCAGAATGTGTCTTGGACTAAGGCTCAATGACTATTTGATAGTGGATGTGGGAACAAATGACAGGAGATAAAACAAACTTGGTCGATTACTGGGCTTGTGATACTTGGACCAAATATCAGGGTTGCTGGAGGTCAAACTGAAGAATGTATCATGGTGAGTCAATCAGGTCAAACTGAAGAACACTGGTTATGGCACAAGAGAATGAGTCACTTGAATTTCAAAATTCTGAACAAACTTGCCAAGAAAGAGCTAGTGGTTGGATTACCTAAAACAACATTCACTTAAAAAAAATCTAGGAATCAGCGACGGAATATTCGTCGCTGGTTCGACCAGCGACGGAACCCGCTAGCCAAACCGTTGCTGGTTTGACCAACGACGAGTTAGTGACGGACCGGTCTGTGAGCGATGGAATTTCCGTCGCTAATACTTTTGGCGACGGAAAATTCCGTCGCTAATTATATTATTTTTTATTTTTTTTATTTATATTAAAAATTACCTATTTTCGTCTCGAATTTACACAACATAATAATATATAATAAAGTATTCAAATTAAAGTGATTCGTCGGATTAAAAATGATTCGTCGAATAAAAAGTATCCAAATGTAATTGTAAATATCTATATGAACTAAAACGGTAACTAAGAATCCGTAAACAAAGTAAAACAGAAGTACCTAATAATCCGTTCAGAAAAGTAAAAACAAATAACTAATTCAGACGGAAGACGTCTTTTGAAGACTCCATTTGAGTCTGTAGACGAGCCTAGATCTCAAGCAACTCCTGAATATGACTTTGCATGGTAGTCATCATCCGATCGACCTGGCTCTGCGTGTAAAAAGTAGGGCGTGATCCTACCTGTGTGACTGAGTAGCTACCAGGTTCCAACGAAGTATCCAGACTACCAACTCCATAGACTCGATCCCTGTCATCCAATGGGTTAACCTCGATAAAGATTTTGTTTTGTTCTTTAGTGGAGAGGTTCTGACCATCGATCCTCTTGTCTATCTCAGCCTGTGCAACGAAATTGCATATAGTAAATAAGATATAATATCTAAAAATACACAAAAGTAAAGAATTATTGAAACATACCGCAATGGTCGCAGCTTTGCTATCTATACAAACACCATCCTTCTGCTTGGACTTCTTGAAGTAATCGTACGCAGGCTCTGGACCATCAGTTGACTGAACCTAGTAAACAAATATTTATACAACAAAAAAAGTAGTAAGTTAATTGGTAGCTTCGGAATCGAATAGAATAACACCAAAGATGAATCGAGAATTGAAAACAAGAAACTAGTAAGTTCCATTAATCACTAACCCTCATAGTGTAATCTGTGATAGTTGCTCGGGTCCCTAGCAGGTGTATGGATGTGCCAACAACACCAGTCGATTGAGATAATTGGTTTTGCTGATTTTTCCAAGCTGTGTCAACTACAACAGGGCTGCGCCAGTACTCCACCCACAAGGGGTGGGCATCATCCCCTATCCATTTTGGGTTCGTCTTCTGAGCTGTCCATTGCTTCTTTCCAGCACTAATCATCTTTTTGTACTGGTTCGATCATACTGTCTCAAAAGTATCCCATAGCTGGGGAAGTAAAGCATTGTGGATGTAGTACTTTTTCTACAACATTTCCCACGACACATAAATGACAATACGTAAGTCAAATGGAACAATGAACAGAGCTTAATCAAAATATCTCATTCAGTAGAACAACTAACACAATGGCGACTAACATATCACCCAAGTACAGTGGCTAACATACCAAGCATATTGTCCTAAAATGTACTAAACACAATGGTGACTAACATATCATCCAAGTACAGTGGCTAACATACCACACATATTGTCCTAAAATGTACTAAACACAATTAATGGTGACTAACATATCACCCAAGTACAGTGGCTAACATACCACACAATTGAACAAAAATTACACACAAGCAACAACTCAAGACTTGTACTGTTTTAAGCTTACCCTAAGCTCATCGAAGTGGTACCCCTTCATGTCGTTTGAGAGAAGTGACCACTTCTCCCCGCCCTGTCCCGGTAACTCTATTCTCGAATGGAAGGCCTGGGTGAGTGCTCCGTGGGCATCATCGGGCCAGAAACTTTTACGAGCGAGTGAGATGCGAATTAATATTCCATTAGTACATCCGTATATACAAGTACAATGATGAAATAGATATCACGATAGTGCTTGCTGATCTTTGCTGATGGGGAACAGATGCGACTTGTTCTTCCACATGGCATGGTACAAGAAGGTTGTATATGGACAATCATCAGCCGGGGTAAATTAGCCCAAGGATCAGTATGTGGGCCACCAGGAATGGAGCCAGGTGGTGTCTCACCAGGAATCGAGCCAGGTGGAGTCTCTGCAATACAACTCTGGCTGCTGGAACCCTCCTCGAAGGTAGAATCAGAAGTACCGTGATTAGAATCAGTCAATTTTGTGCCAAATCCACCTACCATAAAATGGGGGTGGGGTGGGGGGTGTTATGTCGGCCTCCTACGTCGCGGCATCTGCAAATAAATACAAGAAACACGTATAATCACATAAATATTGGCTATTCATCAGCTACGAGAATGTAACATATAACATATACATACATTCAACATCATCTCCTGCGGTAAGATCTACATTACGTTTTCGTTTAGTTCTATGTACTCTTCCCTAGCCTGCATAGGTTTTCTTGCATTTTCATCAATGTCCTCTTGTTGGAACGAGTTGGTGATGGAGTCATCTTTCTGAATGTATTCAACTCTGGAGCGAGCACGAATATGTATCCCAACGAACCAATCTGCCTTGTCGCATTTCATGCTTGGATATTCAATGAATATCACTTGGCATGCTTGAGTAGCCAATATAAACGGTTCGTACTTGGAATACTTCCTCTTACGATTAATGTCAACCATGTGATACTGCTCATTCATCCTAGTAGTAGTAATAGGAGTAGGATTATACTAATCAACATCGAACATATATGTTCTTTTCAAAGGCCAACCTGGATATTCGAGCTGGACAACTCGTTTCAACCTCCCATAGTAATCAAACATATTACAAATATCTTTCCCACTAACACACACCCCTGAATTCGTTATAGCCTTGTTCGTATCTGAGTTAATCATGTGGAACCTTCAGACCATTGACAATGTACGATGAGAATGTAGAAAATTGTCTGTTTGGTCCTTCTCCTAGAGCTTTTATGTAATCAGAATTGACATTGTTAACAGGGTCTCGAACATACGCCTTGAACCAAGGTGAAAATTGTACAGGCAACGCCTCATCAAGTTGATCTTCTATCTCATCATCTGCTAGTATTGGATTCGTCTCAAGACAACGCTCTTTGAACTCTCTGTGGTAATGTATCAATAGTTAATTATTATTAAATAGTTGTAAGTTAAACTTTGTTTATCTCATTAAAGAAAAACCTACTTACTTAGAAAATATCTCCATGTATGGATCAACTTCATCACAATTCGAGAGGACATAAAACTGGGCTGACTTCATTTCCTTATCATCCATCATTACTTTCTTTTCTTGTCCCATTGGTCTCCCTGACACCCTAAAACCTGAAAGAGAAATGTCATCATCCTCTTTAAATTTGTATGTGTCTGCATTTCTTGCCGGTCTAGATTCCTTTGTTGGGACGTGATCACCACAGTAGTAGGAGCAAAATGTGGCAGATTCCTCTCGAATGTATGCATTGGCCATCGATCCCGCAGGCTTGCCTTTGTTGCTGACGTTCTTCTTCAACTTTCACAGGTACCTTTCAAAGGGATACATCCAACGATATTGTACTGGTCCAACAAGCCTCGCTTCATGTGGGAGGTGAATGGGCAAATGCTCCATAGAATCAAATAATCTAGGTGGCAAGATACGCTCGAGTTTGCATAGAATCAAAGGTATGTTGCTTTCAAGAGTTACTAACACTTTATCGTCAACCACCCTGCTGCTCAAATTCTTATAACATAAACCAACTCTGTAATAGCACTCCATACAGGTTTGGGCAAGAGTTCACGAAATGCTACTGGTATAAGCCTCTCCATGAACACATGACAATCACGACTCTTCATCACGAACATATGTGTCTTCTTCAAATCTACACACTGCCCCAAATTCGATGAATAATTGTCGAGGAACTTCAATCCCTTCACCCAATCAAACACTTTGTTCCTAGCTTGAGTGTCGATTGTGTAACATGCCTTGGGCCATTGCCCTTTGTCATTCTTCTTTGTCAACTCAGGCCTTCTACACCATGTGTCCAACTCGATTCTAGATTTAGCAGTATCCTTTATTATCCAGGAATGTTGCAATACCATGTTGAAGCAGTTCTCAAACACATTCTTCTCAATGTGCATGAAATTAACATGTGACGTTTTAGAAGACTGCTTCAGTAAGGCAAGTCCCATAAAATACTTCTCTTCTTCCATCCACATTTGTCTACAATTTTCTTATTGTGTTTCTCCATCCCAATTTCAGTCACTTTCATAAGACCCAACTCATCTATCTCCGCTAGTATTTGTGAACCCGTAAGACGACTCGTGGGGTCTTGCAACTCTACTTTGTTTTTCAAGAATTGAGTCTTGTTTTTCCTGAAAGGATGATTCTTTGGTAGAAACCTACAATGGCAATCAAACCAGCATTCCTTCCCACTCTCCTTCAATCTAAAACTATTAGTGTCTTCCATACAATGAGGACATGCATTAAACCCTGCAGTTTTCCTTCCAAATAGCATGGAGTACGCCGGAAAATCACTAATAGTCCACAACAATGCATCTCTCAATGTGAAGTTCTTCTTAGTTGACACATCGTATGCAGGGATACCATTTTCTCACAGATGAATAAGCTCCTTAATAAGAGGCTACAAGAAGACATCCATCTTTTGTCCTGGATCTTTAGGCACGGCGACCAAAGTAGTTAAAAATATAAACAGTTCCTTCATAAATTCACCGGGGGGCAGGTTGTATGGTGTCATCATAATTGGCCAACAAGAGTACTTCCGGTCACCTCCAAATGGATTAAAACCATTTGTAAAGAGCCCCAATCGTACATTTCTAGGCTCGACTGCAAAATACGGATATGTCTTATCGAACTCCTTCCATGCCGGTGAGTCAGATGGATGCTCCATTCTACCACCTTAATCTCCCTCACGTACTCTTTCCTTGTGCCACCGTATTTTATCAGCAGTAGCACTTGATTGGTACAACCTCTTCAAACGAGGTGCTAGAGGGAAATACCACATTTTCTTATGCGGTAGGTTTTTCTTCTGGCGTTTCTTTGAAGCCCCCTACTTATAACGTTTGTAGCGATCCTTTCCATAAAACTTGCATACTAACAGATGTGCATCCTCCTCCCATTAGATCATGCACATATCCTGACAACAATCTAAGGTTTCAATAAGCAATCCCATCCCCCGCATCTTTTTCTTTGCCTGATAAAAGTTACTAGGAACTAGATTTGGATCAGGACAAAGCTCCTTCATTAGTTGTACCCATTGATGAAAACTCAATTCAGATTGATGTCCATCACCCTTACAACTCATTAGCCGAGCCATCATAGACAACTCACTATGCTTACACCCTGGATAAACTGGTTTCTTCGCTGCTTCCATCATATTAAAGAACTTTTGATCCTCTGAATTTGGTTGCTTGTCCACATTGACGTTACCCCCCTCTGTCTCTGTGAACGGAGACCCAACAACATCATTCAACATATCATCCATCCGGTCATCATCGTAATTAGCATTATTAGATTTTGCCATGTTTTAATATGTTTTTGTCACTTTTTTCTTCTTTTTGTTACAACCCATTAGATTAGCATATGATATGAACGGGATTGGTGCCTCACCATAACATGTCGATACGAAATACTCAGGTACGAAACCACTACGTGTCAAGTGCTGGACTACCGTTGCAGAAGGTAACCATTGACCGTTCTTACGTTTGCTGCAAGGGCACTTCATTTCCACTTCACTCAAACAAGCACTATGTGAAAGTGCAAAAGCAATGAACCCTTCAACCCCTTGCATAAAACTAGACTGGACACAACCATTAAGAGTGCGAGAATACATCCACTCACGGTCGGGATTCATACTTAATTAACCTGCGTCTCAATACATGTATTAGATTTATAATGTGTATTGCATTAACTATTTACATTATTAGTTCATTCAGATACGTTAAGAATTTGTAATGGATAAAATGCACATTACAATTATATTACAAAATTACTTCAAGACGAAAATTTCATAGCAATAAAAAAAATACATGCATTTCGCATTACAATAGTTGTAGAGTTTTATGAGTTACATGCATTTCACGGTCAGTACTAAGTAAGATAATCCTAGTACATATCCGAGCCAAAATCACCTAATTTTAACCTACGGACCTCTAATTCATGCATTAATTCTTATATCATCCGACCTCTAATTTCGTTCTACTTATCGAGACCACAAAACCTACATCCTCATCTACGCCATGCACATACTCTGAGCTCATTCCACCACTCAATAGGCAATCCCAACCCCCGTCTCTCCCTCCATTTTAAATATAGCATTTCAAAGGTTGGTTCCTCACCATGATTATTCCAAACCAGATACTTTGGCACGAAACCATTACAGTTCAGGTGTTCGACTACCGTTGAGGGAGTCAGAAATTGTTTGTTACAACATGTTTCTAATTTGCAAGGGCACTTTATCAATCCCCTAATCACACAAGTCGGATATGTCAATGCTAATGCAATGAAATCTTCAACCCCTTTAACAATACTCGATTATACTCTTCCATTTACAATTCGACGATACATCCATGAACGATCCGTACTCATTTGATGTTTTTTTAACCTGGCACGTCTAAATTTGTTAGATTTACTCGATTGTACTCTTCCAATTTGTTATGTGTATTTCCCACAATAGAATTAATTAACTAGTATAATTAAATCACATTCATTTTCATAAAACCAAATTGTCTCTAAAACACTAAATTGAAATTACCACTACTACATTATCAACATTATACTAATTAACAATCCTAAATCTTCATAACAAATTAAGTTTAACAAGCTAGTATGTAAAATTGTTCCCAAAAATATGCAATTGGCCAAACTAGTCAACATTAACAAAATTCAATCATTTGACAACATACTACATAAAACTATCTTCTTCATTATACTACATTTGCCAAAATTCAACTAAATCTTCTTCACCATACTACATATGTCAAAATATCAAATTAAACTATCTTCATACTTCATACATATCAATTTCTAAATCTCAAAGTAAACACAATACATAATATAACCTAATTTAGCTAATACATACTTCATATAAACATGCAATTGCTCAAATTAGTCCTGAAATTACAAGATCCCCAAATTTTACAGAAGTTAGGTTCTAGCCAAAATACCTTCGATTACGGAGAAATAAGCGGATGAAAGTTGAAATTCGTACACAACCCGAGCTCCATGTTTCAAGATCTTCGAGTAGAGTCCAAATTTGGTCGATTTGGAGAAGAAATGACCGGAATTGAAGAAGTGTAGATTTGGAGAAGAAGAGGGAAAAAAAAAGAGGGGAAGAAGAAATGGAGCAGCAGCGCTGCTGCTCCCCACTAAAATCCGTCGCAGCGACGGATTGGCAGGCGCTCCACGCGCCTGCCTCATGTTTTATATAAAAATAGCGACGGAATATAGTTTTCGTCGCTAAATAGCGACGAAAATTACGCTCGATAGTGACGAATTGAGCGTTTGAGCTCAATTAGTCGCTAAAACGAGCGATTCGTCACTAGTTTTAGCGACGAATAACTTCCGTCACTATTTTTGCAGTTTCTTGTAGTGATTCCAAAAGGACGATGTCTGCTCTGCTTGTCAATTGGGGAACAATTCAAAACCTCTTTCAAGTCCAAAACCAGACATTCATGTGTTAGACCACTGCAACTATTACACATGGATCTTTTTGAATCATATATAACTAGTTATGAGGCAACAAGTATGGTCTAGTTGTTGTAGATGACTTCTCTAGGTTTACCCGGTTTATCTTTCTGAAACAAAAGTTTGATGCTAGGGTGGAGATACCAAACTTGCTGAATAAGCTTGATGTCTTGAAAAATAACAAAGTATCTGCAATCAGAACAGACCATGGTACTGAAATTTTCAATCAGTATATAAATGAGTTTTGTACTTGCAAAGGAATACAACATCAACTATCTTCAGTAACACCACAACAAAATGGTGTTGCTGAAAGGAATAATAGGACCCTTAAAGAAGCTGCAAGGACAATGCTAGCTGACACTAAAATAAGTGAAATTTATTGGGTTGAAGCTGTAAATACATCACGCTACACTCAGAACAGATGATTAATAGACAAACACCATGACAAAACTCTTATGAGCTTTTGGTTGGTAGACCCCCTAATATCAAATATTTGAGGGTGTTTGGTTGTAGATGTTTTGTTCTTAACAATGGAAAAGAATATTTGAGAACATTTCAACCAAAGGCTTCTGAAGGTGTATTTCGTGGTTAATCTATGGATATCAAATCCTATAGAGTATACAAAAAAGAACAAAGAAGATTGAAGAATCAGTTCATGTAGTCCTCTATGAATGAAACAAGAAAATAACCCTTGATGAGGAACTCTCAAAAAGATTCAAGGAACTCCTGATTAACGATATCGAAGAAGAACCCTTAGAAATGAGAAACTCTGTCATTAATATTGAGGATGAATCTGACGAAAAAAAGCATGATGTGCCTAGTAACAACCAGGTGACTCTTAGACATGGTGAAGAATTTCCTATAAGGATTCCAGAAATGGAAATTGAGATTACTCATCGTAGAGATCTTTTTGGGAATAACCTTTCTGAAAAAATTATTCCAGAAACCTCTAACACTGAACAAGTGTATGATATTTACCGCACTTCTAGTGTACAATATATCAATGATACTGAAGAAGTATCAAGTCATAATCGTAGTGATTGACATTCATATCACGTAGATGATGACCCTACTAGTTCAAAACCAATTTTAAAATGGATTAGAAATCATCCTGCAAAGGATGTGATTGGTCCAACTGATCAAGGTTCTAGAACTAGGAGAGCAATAGCTGAAAGTGCTCATTCTCTCTTTGGATGTTTTATCTCAAACATTGAACCTAAAACTATTGAAGATACATTAAAGGATCAAGACTGAATCTCTGCAATGCAAGAAGAGTTGAATCAATTTGAGAGAAACAAGGTCTGGAAACTAGTACCATTTGTAGATGGAATATCTGTGATTGGAACTAAGTGGGTTTTCAGAAACAAGATGAATGAGTCTGGTGAAATAACCAGAAATAAAGCAAGGTTGGTTGCCAAGGGATTTACCCAGACCGAAGGTTTAGATTTTGAAGAGTCATATGCACCAGTTGCATGATTTGATGCTATCAGACTATTTCTAGCCTTTGCAGCTCATAATGACTTTAAAGTTTATCAAATGGATGTTAAAACTGCATTTATGAATGGTGAACTTGCTGGGAAAATCTTTGTTGATCAACCACCAGGCTTTGAAGTTTCCTCAGAAAGTAGGATGATCTATAAGCTAAATAAAGCTCTGTATGGAGTGAAACAGGGTCCAAGAACATGGTATGACACATTGGCCAAATACCTTCTGGATTGTGATTTTAAGAATGGTGAATTTGATAAGACTTTGTTTACCTTAAACCATGATGGGAAGCTACTTTTAGCTTAAGTATATGTTGATCACATTATATTTGGATCTAAAGACAAGCAACTTTATAATGACTTTGCTGATCTCATGAAAAGCAAATTTGAGATGAGCATGATGGGAGAATTGAATTATTTCCTAGGATTGCAATTCAAGCAACTCAATGATGTAATATTCACCAATCAAACAAAGTATTCAAAGGATATGCTCAACAAGTTTAATCTTAAGCCTTCTGAAAAGAATGCCAAGATACCTATGATCATAGGAACCAAAATGACTTATACTGAATAAGATAAGAGTGTTGAAGAACATAAGTATAGGAAATTGATAGATTCACTACTATACCTTACTGCAAGCAAACCTGATATTCAATATGCTGTTGGTGTGTGTGCTAGATTTCAGACAAATCCAATGCAGTCACATTACAACATTGCTATGATAATAATAAGGTATATTGAAGGTACTGTGAAGTTGGACTGTGGTATCCTATAGAAAGTGGATTGAGTTTGGTTGGCTATTCAGATGCTGATTATGTTGGATTAATTCTTGATAGAAGAAGTACTTCAGGAACTTGTCAGTTTCTGGGTACTAGACTTATCTCATGGTTTAGTAAGAAGCAAAACTCAGAGACTATGGACTTAATGAAGAGAAAACTCCCATTTTCTGTGAAAACACAAGTGCTATTGCGATTACTCAAAATCCAAGGTTCCATGCTAGAACTAAGCACATGATGTTAGACACCACTTAATGAGAGACCATGTTGAGAAAGGCAATATAGAGATTCTAAATGTTGGCACCAAATATCAAGAATCCATTCGATTATATTTGTCCTTATCCAAATCCTAATGATGTACACAAAACCAGAAAGCTAGATGGTACTCTCAACAAACAAACAAACTAGGTGTTGAGACCTATGAGTCATTTTAGATGACAAGCGATCAATATCTGGATGACATTGCATACTGTGAAGAAATTTACAAGAATTTTGTGTTGTCTTTGTGAAGATCAACCATAGTTGGGTTTGAGAAAAGTACTTGTGGATGAAGAACTTCATTAGGCCTAAAAGAGACTATCTGGAAATGCATGAAGATCCTGACAAAGCTTACAAAGAAATTTGTGATTTAGCCAGAAAGACAGAGCTCTCTATCAGAAGGTTACTTTATGAATATGATGAAGAATGCAGGAGGGTTGATCCCCATTGATCCAAAAGATGCTAAAGAACTTAAGGTTTCTGAACCTAACTTATTTTGAAGACTTGAAGACTAGTTCATAAGGATGTTTACTTGGAACTTGGACTCTCCTATTGTCCTAATTTACTTAGTATTTTGTAATGCTACTGACTGTATTTCATTTTAGTACTTTTGTGAAAGTTATCTTATAATCTGTAATGTTCTTTCTGTAGGTCATACTCTCAGAAATCATATATAAGAAGATAACTTGTCAGCAATGATCAGTTCTTGTGATTTGGTTGATGATTACTTTCTGCACTTAATTTATCTGATTGAATATCATTTAAAATGATTAAGTGGTGGATTGTTTTCACTTCCATGTTTGTAATAGAACTTTAAGATAGTCATGTGTGACTGATAAAAGAGGCGGAAATTTGTTAGGAATATCTGTTAGTATTTTTGATCAATCACCATATGACTTATCATTAGTACAAAAAGGTGACTAATACTCTTAGTTCACTCGAACATTGTAAAAGAAGAAATCACTTAGTATGTTAGTCTAGTTAAACTTGTAATAGGATTGTTAGGTCTCTGAATGTAATTTTATATTTTGAGAAGGCCATGAAGAAGGATCCTAGCAATGGAGTTCAATCGAAGATATGTAGACTGAAGATTGCGCAAGTTTGATGAAGACACAATGGATTAGTCTCCTCAGAAAGACTATGTTAAGAAAGTTGTTGTATAGTGCATTTGGCACATTACACCTCTCTGGAGATATGTCATTATTGAGTCAAGGAGCATGCTAGGTTTGAGATAGGCACATGTGTCCGTTGAGACTACATGATAAGAAATAGTACAGTGTATTAATTACACCTACTGGAAAGTCGATCAAGCAAGTCCTCTCTGAAAAATGAGATTGTGACTTCTAAGTACTTATTTCGAGATATCAACGGATTGAATTCTGAGAAGGTCTAACAGATACTTTTCAAACGACTCTCAAATTCATCTATAAATATCAACACTAACAAGCTGAGAAATACACACATACACGAACTACACTCATACTTTCAAGTATTCTCTCAAGCATTCATACTACAATTCTCCAAGCTCACAGTTACGACTAAACAACTCGAAGAATCACTAGTATTTCTAAGTGTCCTGAACCTTAACAAGATCTTGATTATCTGTGAAATTGTTGAACACTCAGACACCTTCCTGAAGTTCATTCTCCAGAACGGATATCAACACTTGTGTCAGTAAAGAGATACCTACCACATATTGAAGAAGTATATTAAGTACTGTAATTTCTTAGAGCTCTCTTGATAAATAGCTGAAAAGTTATTTAAGAGAAGCCTGACAATAATCGTATAACCAACACCATTAAGGCTTGGAGTACAAGAAGTACTTGATTTGGGAAATCAAGAAAAAGCTCCGAGGTTATCTTGAGTACAGGAAGTACTTGGCTTTAGAAACTAGGGAACAACTCAGGGGGAACATTTGGTTGGGAACCATTTGTTTGTAGGGATTTTTAGAATAGGATTAATTGTAAGGAGAACTCAATTATCGGTTCTAGTGAATTCCAGGTCTCAGAAAGGCCGAAGTGGATTAGTTGGAGGATTACGCCACCTCCAGATACCACTATAAGTTGCTTTGTTATTTACTTGTTGTATTTACATTCCAACATCACACACACACACCCACCAACATTAATACTGCAAAGCACATTTACGTTTACCTATCACTTAAAGTCTTCCGCTCTCTAAATCTAAGTATCAGAAACCCCCAGGTTTCTGAGAAAGACTGTTTATCGACGAAGGTTTGAAAAGACTATTCAACCCCCCCTTCTAGTCTTTTCTATTGTTGTTATGTGGACCAACGTATAGTTAGGTGATAATCCAAATATATCTCCTCCACTTAAAGTCTTGCTTGATTGCTTGACACGCTAGAAATCCTTCTTGTTTATATTTAAGCTTATTATTATTGCATGACTTGATATCATTTTATGAAGTCCTGCATAAAGTTATTTTGGTTGGGCAGTATTTTTGTGAAAGCTTTGTAATTGAATTAGAAAATATCATCTAGAAGTGAATTTGTTAGTAAGCTCTTTGGACTCAAAAAAGGTTATAAACAAAACAATTAGCCTTGTACCTAAGATAAATTCTCCTTCCTTATTAACAAACATAGTACAATTGAAACAGTTCGTACCTTGTTAATTTCCATTTCTTTCTTCGATAATTTCACTAAGTTAAACTAGTTAAGAGTTAAGAGAGTTAATTATATGTGTGTAAGCTTAACAGAGATGTAATGAACACCATAATGATCTCTAACTATAATCATTTGTCGAAAACTAAATATATATGAGTAATTAAGTATGGTTGCCCACATGATTAGGGTAGTAAACTAGATTATTGTTACATAATTGAACTATTTATATTAATAACTACAGAATACGGGATTGGGTTACTAATGCCAGAAAGTAATAGTAGATGTATACACCTTGAGACAAAAGTAGATATTAGTAGGTGTTGGTCTAGATAACGACACAGGAAATGACTAGGGGGGAAGGGGGTGAATAGTCTTTTCAAAACTTTTATTGATAAACACGATTTCTCATACACTTGAAGGTATGTTATACTTATAATCAGAGAGCGAAAGTCATAATGCGATAGATAAATGAGTTTGTGCTTTACTATAGGAAATGTGTGTGTGTGTGTGTGTGTTACTAAATCTAAATACAAAAAGTAAATGACACAACAAGTATAGTGGTATCTTGAAGTGGCGTAATCCTCAAACTAATCCACTCGGCCTACAGAGACCATGGATCCCTAGAACATATAATTGAGTTCTCCTTACAATTGATCCTATTCTAATATTTCTATAACAAATGGTTCCTAACCAAATTTACCCCTTGAGTTGTTCTCCAGCTCCTAGAGCCAAGAACTTCCTGTGGAGCTATTTCTTGATTTCCCAAATCAAGTACTTCATGTACTCCACGCCTGAATGGTGTTTGGTTATGTTGTTGGTCAGGTATGCTTCTATTTATAACTTTTCAGTTATGTCCAAAGAGCTTGAAGAATCAAGACTACTTAATATACTAGTTCAGTGTATGGTAGCTTGCTCTTATAAACCCAAGTTTGTGAGATTTGTTCAAGAGAATGAATCTCAGATAGTTATCCAACAATTCAACTCTTTCACAAATTACACTACTTGTTGAAGGATCATGACACATTAGAACTACTAGTGAATTCTAGAGCTTGTTAGTCGCATCAGACAGCTTGGAGAATTGTAGTAAGAATGCTTAAGAGAATACTTTGCTTGTGATTGTAGTTCGAATGTGGTGTGTTTTCCCAACTTCTAAGTGGTGATATTTATAGATGAATTTTATAGTCGTTTGAATAGTATCCGTTAGACATATTTCAAATTCAATCCGTTGAAATAGTATCCGTTGAAATAGTATCCGTTCAAATTCAAATTCTATAGTCGTTTGAATAGTATCCGTTAGACATATGTTGAAATTAGTACTCCCATGCGTATATCTCTTTTCAGAGAGTTCTGCATAAGGATAATGGCATTTCTGTCAAGCATTAAATGAAATGTACTATATTTCATCCTGTAGTCTCGACGGACCCATGTAGCTTTCTGAAGCATCACAGGTTCCATCTCTTAGAAACTTGTTGTCTCATAAACTTAGTAGTGACTTTGTTTTGTGAACAAAAACATATGTCTATACATAGTTTTCTGCAAGAAACTATTTGAGGAGACTTTCCCCCTTTGTCTTCAGATACCTTTTTTCAAAAGGTTTTCTCATTTTCTTGGATGCCTCCTTCTTTGTATTCTTCGAGCTAAATAAAAATTAAATTCAGAGACCTAACATCTTATTACAAGGTTTGTAAAAACTATAATACTTGGTGTATTTCTTCTTCACAATGGTCAAGTGACCTAGAGTACTATACACCTTTCTGAAACTACGATAATTCATTGTGTTGAGTGATCAAAATACTAACATATATTCCTAACAAATTTCCCCTTTCTTGATCAGACAACAATGACTATCACAAAAGTCCTATTACAAATTGGATAAGTCAAATTCTCAGCACTTAATCATTTCATAATGAAATAGCAATTATGTTCAAATAAGTGCAGAAAGTAAGACATCAAATCACAAGGAGTGATCTTTGCTGACCAGTTATCTTCTATTAAAGTATCTAAGAGTATGATCATCAGAATTAACAATTACAGAATAAAGATAACTTGCAAGAATATATCAAATGTATACGTCAGCAAGAATACACAAAATAATACATAAGGAAAATAGAACGACATGAGAGTCCAAGCTCCAAGTGACATTCTATATCCTCTGTCTTCAAATCTTCAGAACCTTCAAAACACTTAGGTTTTCAGCAACCATAAACTCTTCAGTCAGTCCTTCTGGATTAGTCTCTGAATATATTATCCTTGTGCTCTCTCATGTCAATGACACAGTCAAATAGATAGGTTCTTACAGTCATTTTTGTATCTCTGGCAGCCTTGTCTTTTCTTTGTAATCCTGATTAGGATTCTTCTCATGAAATTGTCTAATCCAGTAGACTCTTCCCCATTTCCGGACATGCTCTATCTTGGTCTCAATGAGTTTGAAATGCTTGTAGATGACTCTCAAATAGTTCATGTCATCATCAAACTCTTTCTTAGTCATGTAGAAAGATTCATGAGCTAGCACCCCAAGCTTGTTCTGTGAGCTGTAACTTGTTTCCAATAGTTTCGGAACCTTATGAACATCATCTGGTTTGAAGTAAGGAACCTCTTCCTTCAAATATTTCGTCATGGCAACTCTTCTCACTTTTACTTCAAAATTAAGCCATATTTCACATGAGCATGATTTATCAGATGGGGTCTTCTAACTCTCCATGCCATTAGTTGGTTAAAGATAGGATCATGAAATTTCCTATCAGCAGTAAGTGTTGGAGATCTAAAATCCAGTAGCCATTAAGTTGTCTTATGCATTGATATGTAGTCTGGCTATCATGAGTCTTGGTGTACTCAATTAATGCATCTTCTGGTCTGGGAGGAAGATTTTCAGTGTTGGTTCTCCCAAACCTTGCATTTCTTCTTTGTCTTCTGTTCATTCTGGGTTGCTCCCTAGATGTGTTCTCAGTGGGGGTTTGACTTGAAGAATCACCTTCGACAGATTTGGTATGTCCAAATGGTGTTGTGGCAACAATAGGTCTTGTAGCTATTGGTTCAGATATTTCATCAAATCTCTTTCTCTTTCTATGGAGAGGATGCTAATCATGATTAGTATCATCATCATCATCCAGATTGTTATATCCCTGATCGGGTTGTGAGTAAGTATCTTCATTACCAATTCTTCTTCTTCTTCTTCTTCTTCTTCTTCTTCTTCTTCTTCAGAAGGTTTATCAGATTTCCTTGAGACTTGGTTCCCTTTTGATTTTTCTGTGTAGCCTCTGGATCTAGCCAGTGGCAGTGGTGGTGGTAGATTTTTTTTTCTTTAAGGAGCCGAGGCTCAATATATATATATATATATATATATA
>JAYMSP010000816.1:0-40754 GCA_036897095.1 Plantago elongata | reverse complement strand
ACTGGCACTCTCCCTGTTTCAATAATATTGCTTTCCCAGACTTTTTGAGCACGAAGAGAGGACTGGGTAGCTAGACAGATCGACTGACACTAGGACTGGGTATTCCGCTGCTGATCTGATTTATAGTTGTGTGTTTTGACTTGCAAGTTATACACTACAGTTGGGCTTGTAATAAGTACTACTCGGAAATTTTTAATATATGTATTTGGAATATTTGACACAACCCTTGACGTCTGAACCAGATCTGGGACGTTACAGCAGTTAAGTTCAGTAATTCTCAGTGAGGAGAATACAACCTTATTCTTCAAAGTATTTTCTTCCATCACTTTCTTAATTTTAGGCTTTATTAATTTTAAATGGAATCCTTTCAGATTTTGTATTTCATTTGTTATTATTCATATATGATTAAAATGATGAGTTTTTTATAGTATGTATTTAAGATTAAAAAAATAAGAAATTAATGTATGCGGATACCGCATGTTACGGGTGACTAGTCTTAACCGAGGGAATAGTATTTTCTGTTATAATATTCTGTTTCTTGTGTTGTTCTTTTGCAATTGTTGTGAAACTTGATGGATACTTCGGTATTTGACGCATCTAATGGTGAATTAACGATATAGTCATAAGTCATATAGGGTCTAATAGAATATATTTCATGAAGTCCAGGTTCATATGAATTTTCTACTTCTCATGAAGTTCCAGGAACTGGCAGTCAGAATCGCCGATTCCAATTGGTCAGAATACAAAAACAGGAACCAAAACCAAAATGACACGGTTCGACCCGCCTGAACATCACCTTTTTCTTCCTCTTCTTTTGGTTTCAACAATCGCATGGTCAGTCTCGATTAATTGATGGTCAGAGCGTCCCAAATAAAAATTTATGTATATGCATCCTCCCTGCCCTGCATATGTGATGAGTGAGACGCGTTGCGGTATTATGTCTGGCGACTGGCTTCAGGTGTTAGTTTATCACCAGGTAAGCTCATAACATGTTATGAGCTTTGACATCAGTACTGTGATCGAGTAATTAATACTACTACGTAGTCTTCAAATGGTTCATATGTCACCCACCCAGTTGGTTGCACCTTCATTTCTTGACATCACTGATTAACACCTAGTCCAGATATTCATGCACCGGACCCTTTTCTTTGGAAATTAGTATCTCATACCAGGCATTAATTCATAAATCATAATTATACTTACCTCACTTTTATAAACAATTCAATTCACCACTCTGGTTTGCACCTTGCTTCTTCATTCCACAGGCGATCATCATGAAATCTTTTCTCTATTCTGCCATTTTCATCCTCATCCTCCTCTCTTTCAACCAAATCTTGTATTGCTCAGCACAACCCAACAATTCCTCGGGCGACCGTTGCGATAATTATGGGATATGTGGACCTTTTGCGACCTGTGACTCGCTGAATTCTCCGATATGCTCATGTTTACGCGGATTTGACCCTGTTCACAGGCAGGAATGGAACTCCGGTAACTGGACTAATGGCTGCGTGAGGAGGGTGCCTTTGGCCTACTGTGAGCCTGGTAATGGTACAACCAATAGCAGCATACAAGACCGATTTTATAATCTCGACAACATTAAAATTATGGGTTACTCGAATCGGTGGCCTGCACCTGCAAGTGAGTGTGAGGGTTGGTGTTTGAGAAACTGTTCATGCCTGGCATATGTGTATATTATTGATACTGGTGCCTGCTTGTTTTGGTGTAGAGACCTCATTCACCTTCACACTGCTCCCAGCATGAATATCCGCCTTAAGATTCGTGTTGCTAGCTCCGAAATACCAGGTAACATGATTTTCAGTGTGTTCATCTCAGATTATAATTTCCAACAAAAACTACCTATATTTGTTTGTTTTTCCCCTGTAAGCACATGGTAGTTTTGCTACAAGCATGGTAACACTTCCAAAGCTTTGAGCACACTTTGTTCTCCATGATTGTCTTTTTTAACATTCATGTATATAGATGTGGCAGATAAAAAAAAAGACTATAAGACGATAATAACAACCGTGGTAAGTGTAGTGGGAATTGCTGCTTCCATCTGTGGAGGATACTTATGTTGGAAATGGAGGATTAAGAGAAGAGGTAATGTTGATTCAGATTTTAGACTATGAATAACTTGAACAAGGCTATATATACCTGTGTATTTTTCTGACATACAATGTGCTTCTTGTACATTAGACAAAAGACATACAGCGAGAGATGAAAATCACCACACATTGGATTCAATAGAAATATCACTCCAAGATGCTTCTGGTAGATTTAATATCTCAGATTTCCCATTGTTTAAGAAGGAGGTTCTTGCAAAAGCCACGAATAATTTCTCCAACGAAAACAAGCTTGGGCAGGGTGGTTTCGGTCCTGTTTATAAGGTCAATTATTTGCCCTTTCTTTCTTTTATGGTTTTCATTGAATCATTATGAAGCCATATATTCTGATGCTAATTTACTCCAGGGAAAGTTACCTAATGGAAGAAACATTGCGATCAAGAGACTTTCTGAGGTTTCTGGACAGGGTTTGCAAGAATTTATGAACGAAGTAGAGCTTATTTCCAAAGTCCAACATAGAAATCTTGTTAGAATACTGGGCTGCTGTGTCGAGAATAAAGAGAAGATGTTGATATACGAATACATGTCTAATAAAAGCCTCGACATTTATCTCTTTGGTATGTTATGATCTGTTCTGTAATTCTGTAATGACTGAACATATAGCTTATCCTTCAGAGTGTAGTAAAGACAAAATTATTGGCTGCTTTCCTAAACATATGTTTGTTTTTGGCAGATCCATCTAATGAGATGCTTGATTGGAGTAAGCGAACTAATATTATTGAAGGCATATGTCGCGGTATTCTTTATCTACACAGGGATTCCAGATTGAAGATAATACATAGAGACCTGAAACCGAGTAACATATTACTCGATCATAATTGGAATCCAAAGATTTCAGACTTCGGCATGGCCAGAATATGTAAAACCAATCAAGATCATGTGAGCACTATTAAAGTCTCAGGTACACGGTAAGTGTATTCCCTTTATATGAATCTACTCATCAGTGAGAAAATAAGGAAAAGATATATATATACCTGACATATATGATTTTCCTCAGTGGATACATGGCTCCAGAGTATGCAATGGGAGGAAGATTTTCGGAAAAATCAGATGTCTTTAGCTTTGGAGTATTATTGATAGAAATTGCAACCGGACTAAGAAATTCAAGCTATATATGTGGTGAAAACTCTTGGATCAATCTCTTAGGACATGTATGTCTAATGTCTGGAATAATTAATACATTCCATTGGGTATATTAATTGCTACAAACTTAGTCAGTCTTCTGTAAGTTCCTGAGATAAATGACACACCATGATCTCTTTCAGGTATGGAGATTATGGAATGAAGACAAAGCTCAAACTTTGATAGATCCAAGAATATCAAGTCCAAGCAACCAGGGAGAGGTATTGAGGTGCATACACATCGGTTTGTTGTGTGTACAAGAACTTCCTAAAGACCGGCCATCAATTTCATCGGTGTATTCAGTGCTGATTAGTGAAACTTTGGAGCTTGCAGTGCCTAAACAACCGGCATCTTTTGTAAGATTACGCGGTTCTGATACAGGTGGAAGTTCAAGTAAACAGGATCAAAAGACTAGTTCTTCCTCTGCCAACGATGTTACTCTCACCAAACTTGATGGCCGATGACACATAGTGTTGGGCTAACATGGTTCTTTAAATCAAGTGCTCACCAGATATTGTAAATTAGTTAGTGCTAGCTAGACAACATGTGTGATGATAGAAATTAACAAGACTATGTTGCTCATTTTAGACCATCCTCAATGGTGACGCGCGACGATACGTCGTCGTGCGTTTTTTCTGTAGATGCATCGTCATCACGTCGTGAGTGCCACGTCATTTTTCTTCTTCTTTTTAATCTACATATTATAAAATTGTTCAGAAGTTGAAATAAACCAAATTGCATTTTATTGAAGACGTTTTATAATATATTGAGATAGAACAAATCACAAATATATTACAAGTACGTGCGAAAAATTTAAATGAAACGAAAATGAAATGCAATACCCACAACACACAACATCGAAATAAACAAACACACAATCTCGACTGGAGAAGATCAATCTTCACTGTAGTCTTCAAATATGTTCCATTAGTTGGGTGTGCGTGATTAAACTATGCATCCGGTGTAAATTGTTCATGTATTTCAGAATGGTATTTATTGTAGACGGCGTCCGACGGACACGAACTCCATCAATGAGATCCGATACATTCTCACGGGTATCTTATTCGAGCTGTTCAATTTCTTCGTCATAGTTTAGGTATTTGTGGCCTTCGGATCAGTTATTTTTCCGTCTGCGTTTCAAGAAAACCTTCTCTTTCGATGTTTGTGAAAACATTGGTGTTTGGGAGGATGAAAATTGATAATTTTGAGTGTAGGGGAGCTTACGTATAATGGCCTATACAATAGCATTGCAATTGGTCTCGGCTAGAAGTAGCATAATTACGTATATTAATTTAGTAGGAGCTTTGGAACAAAGGTCGAACATGACTCGGTTGGGATTGGAAAGCCGTGTTTTCGAAGTGAGCTTGCATGTACTCATGGTATTTGTCGGGTTTGTTGAGTTTCAACCACTGAAAATTATCCGCGTCCATATCACCGGAAAATGAAAGTGGAAAGGGTGTTTTGGGAGGAAGAGAGTTTTTTAAGTTTAATTGAGAGACAAACAGGACTTGAAGATGGGATGATCCGAAAAATATCAAGATTGGTCTCATTTTATAAATCTCGAAAAAATATAGCCATTGGTGATTTTTATTTATGTATTTATTTTATGTTTTCGGAGATATTATCATTTTAAAACGGATATAATTCGAAATGTAAAAAAAGTAGCCCCAGCAAGCGACAAGTGGCAGCAGCCCATTGGCTGCCGCCACTCACGCCCGCGCCACGACACGGCGTCCCTCGCTACGTCGCACGCTGTAGGTGCAACGGCGCGTCGCCACTGTTGTGCCTGGTCTTATTAGGCTTTAGGTTTGCTCCAGATTTTGCGTAAGTGCTCTTATCTTATCATAACAAGTGAAGTTAATTTACCTTTCCTTAAAAAAGCTTCTTATGGATGTGTGTATACATAACTCAGCTTGGAATTCAGGGTGGAGATAGAGAAACATGTTAAATTAAAGTGAATTGAATTAAATAAAATTAAATATAATTGAGTTAATAATTTATTAATAAACTTAGGAATGTCATTCCATTGGTTTGTGTTTTAATTTTACACCAACAACGCTGTTCACTGTCGTGCAACATTAGCATAGACAAAGACTACTGATAAGGGTCCATTTAAATGTCGGACTTTGTGATGTAATTGCTGATGTGATTTTTATGATTTAAAAAAGGAAACGAAAATGATGGGAACATATCCATTGGTTTATGATTTTTATGCGCAATCGATCGATGCTTTGTTGACCCCACATAGTATAGTGGGTAAAATTCATATATAATATTTTATGTGGTACAATTTACGTTTTAATTCATTTGTTTGACGCAGTATAACTTTTATATCTTTCGTTAACTTTCCGTCACTAAAATATTGATCGAATTTTTAATTTTTATTAAAGTGTATTTTAATATAGAATGTTTTAAATAATATTATAAAGGACAAATTCACCTTTACCATATATGCTAATTAGAATGCCCAAAATTAAATTCCCTCAAATTAAAGTAAATATTTAATAATATTTCATGTTTAATTACAATATTTTATTTTTTATTGTATAATTCAAATCAATCAAACATATTATTATTTTAAGTTTAAGTTAATCTCTAGTAGAATTAAAATTATTTACTAGTAATTGATTGTAAATGTATATCACTTACTTAATGGGTGTCTAATGGTACGAGTAATATATATAAAATAAAAAATACTTAAAAGGAGTAATATATTTTAATTTTTAAGTGATTTTAAGAGTGTTGTAATAACATAAATAAAGAGATATTTAAATGTATTATAATGAAAAATAGATCTGTTAGTGAAGTAGGAAGTGAGTTAAGTTTATCACCATTCAACTAAACTTAAATACTATATTGTAATTCAAATTTATTTCTGGACATTTTAATTGACAGACATGGCATTTTAAAGGTGAATTTGTATTTTACAATATTATTTAAAATATTTTAACTTAAAATACACTTTAAAAGAAAAATAAAAAATTCGATTAAAATTTTAGTGACGGATTTTGGACCAATTCGTTGTAATTCGTCTAATTCGGTCAAAATTGACGGAGTCGTCAATTCTGACTAACGACGTATTAGAAATGGACGGGAAGTTAACAAACGGTATAAAAATTGTATTGCCTCAAAAAAAAGAATCAAAGTTAGGGTATCATTTATAAATTTTTTATTGTATTTTATGATTTTTATTAGTATAATGAGGTCAGTGTAATTAGATAATTAGCAATATCAAGTGCTGCTAACCGCTGACAAAATTGAGAAAATATTTGTCTATCTTGTTCAGCCAATGTCCATGCTAAACTATCAGTAAATTAAATTATGTACTAAATTTTATCAATTGGTTAGGTTGATACCACGTCAATTTGCATGTAAAATGGAACAAATCGTCTATTATTCTACTATGAAATAGTAGTATAAACACGCTGGTTAATGATAGAAATTACAGTTGGGATGAATTACATATACCCCCGATTGGCTCGTTCATCTAAAAGTTCGTTAGTCAAATAATTATAACTAGGTTCATTTTCGCAAATTACTATTTGATCGAATTAAAACTGAATTTTGTAAATTGGTAAAGTAAACACGGCCGTAGAACCCATATGTAATTGATATAAAACATTAGGCTTTCTGATGAAATAGAAATATAGTCGTTATATTTCGATTTATTTTTCTATTATTTTTTAATGACTAATTTAATTATATACCTTACGTTTTCCTTTTTACAATTGTTAATAACCTTTAATATTTATTATTCATGTATTTTTTATTGTTCTCTTTTGTATTATGTTTTTAACATAAATTTTTATCTTGTATTACTATTTAAATATTTAATTTTCTCAATCTTTTAGTTCTATTAACAATAATATTTGCCTAAATTTACCCGATTAAAAAAATTATTGCTTAATCACAGACCTTTTTAGTGTATATACAATAGAGTTTGACACAATAACCTTTAACAATGATTTAATCTTCATTCATTTATTAAATTTTTGTTTATTTGTAAATTGTATATTTTTATATATTAGTTATGTAGCTGAATCTATGAGATTTTTAGAACCTTTTAAACTCTCAGTAAGTTTCTCCATTATTTTTATTAGTATAATGAGGCCACAGACCAGTATAATAAGATTAGATTAGCAATATCAAGTGCTGCTAACTGCTGACAAAATTTAGAAAACATTTGCCATGTTGATCAGCCAATGGTCCATCTTAAACTATCAGTAAGTTTAATTATGTAACTTTTATCAATGGTTAGGTTGATACCAACGTCATTTTACATAAAATGGAACAAACCATCTAGTAATCAATGAAAATACAGTAGTAAAAACACTCTGGTTGATCAAAGGTTCACGAAAGTCAAGGAATTATTTTATGTGTTCGTGTCCGTCTAGCAATACAAGATTTTAAAGTAAATACAATTAGAAGGTTTGAAATTATACTTATTGAATACGGACCAAAACGAAAAATGTTGCCTATATGTTGGTTCATGAATCTTTATCTGATAACTTAGGGAGTAATTATGTTGCTCAAAATTAATTTGTATGTAGGTATACTCCCTTCATAATTTAATATCTGTTTAGTTTTGAATTTTACAGATTACAAAAGTGTTTTTAACTTTAAAATAATTTGAAATCTTATGGAAAAAATTCAATTTAATAAGAATTTGGATCATTATATTTTTCTTATATAGGACAACTAGATTAATGTCGTACTTTTACTAAATCAAAACAAAACAAGGAAAATTTAAAATTGAAGTTGAATTCTATCATTTAGAATTGAATTTTTATGTAAGTTTTATATATAAAAATTCAATTAAAATTGAGAGAATTTATACTCAAAACAGTATAGTAATCATTCCTTGTGAACTACCATTTGACAAGGTAGCTTACCCTATTTTGAAATCAAAATAGTCATAAATGTCAAGTCAAACGGCTTGCACTATGTTGAATAAAGTGAAAATTACAAAAATCGCCCCTTAAATATGCTCACTTTTCATTTTCATACCTGGATCTCAAACTATTACAGAAACGTTCGACAATTTGTACTAAACGATTTTGAAAATTATAAATACGTCCAAAAGACAACAGAAGTAGTGAGAGAGTGATGACATGACGGGGAAAAAAGCTGATGTGGAGAGGTAAGTTTGAGTTATTAACGAAAATGCCATTCATTATTTTCATTTTTGCTTTTCTTTATTTGGTTTAATCCTTCTTCTTTTCTTTTTCTTCCTTTTTCCATGGAAGCTCCTGCTCCAGTCACCACCACCCGCCACCTTAACCCACCGCGCCCTTTTTCTTCCACCATCCACCACTCGCCACCACCCTCCACCTTCACCCGCCACCGCGGACCTTATTTCTTCCACCACCCTCCACCTTCACCCGCCACCGCACCCTTTTTCTTCCACCACCGTCGACCTCTGTTTTCCGCCGCCACTCCCCAGATCCACCCTCCACCAGCTCCCATCACCACCCTCCACCTTCGCCCGCCACCTCCCAGATCTGAAGCCCAGCCTGAAAGTTCCAGCTGATGAGTTAATGAAGAGGTTTTCATACTGTTCATTTGGGGAAATGGTGTCAATGGCATCAGAAGCAAGAAAGATGGAGAAGAAAAGGTTCTTCCATGGAAGCTCCATCTCCATGAAAGAAGAAGGAAAAAAAAATTAATTTATTTTCTCTTTTCTTTATTCAGACAAAACGGAAATTCCACGTAGAGAGAGGAAATGCTGACACTGGCAGTTCAGTCAACGTAAGGAATTTATCTGTATTTTTTGAGATCGAGGGGCTAAAGTGAAATTAGCAATTTTTTAAGGGTTACCTTTTGTAATTCGCCCTTGAATAAAATAGTGGAGTATAAATACTCCGCTGTGGTGACAAAAGTGAAACAATAATTTTGCACCTTTCGTCAAGAAAAATATGTAATATTATAGAAATATGTAATTAAAATAAATTTTATATATTAGTTACGTAAAAACTTACGCGTGAACTCAATAAGATCATCTCTAACAGCGTTGCAACATGAGTTGCAGCACTGTTCGGGATTTGATCTCAGACTCCAATAGAGTCTGAGTGCACCGGGGCGCTGGGCCTCGTCCCACAATTAGCACTAATCCAGCCTCCACCCCTTTTTTTATTTAATTGTTTTGTGGCTCTTTTCATTTCTTTTTTTGTTTTGTTCCTCACTTCCGTTAGTCATTACTTTTGGTTTTCTTTGCTTCTAGTTTGTGTCCACTTTTATGTTTTTATTTTATTTTGTCTTCTTTACTTCTCTTTTATGTTTCGTGTCCACTTTCCATTATTATTGATATTTTAATTTCATAATAATATATATAATAATAATTTAAACTTATGCATTGCTTATAAAATTTAAAGTATATATTATTTAATTAAAACATGTAAATTTCTCGAATATAGTAATTAAAATTTAAATATAGTATTATAATTGTTGTAATTTCAACTATTATAATTTTGAATTACAAGTATTATAATTTTCAATTTCAAATTTTATTCTTCAGTAATATTGTATTTTAAACAAAATAATATAATTTTATTATAATTAATTAACGATATTTATAATAACTTCAAAAGTAAAATTTAAAAGAAAGTGAGAAAAGGAAATGATTGAAATAAATGTTAAAATATAATAGATTTTGGGCCTCGCTGTTGGAGTAATGAATTGTGAAGAGTTGTAAAGTGAGTTATAGTGAGTGGAATGCTGACGTGACAAAGATTTTGGGACTCAGTAAGTTACAACTAATGAAGATGGTCTAATGTGTGATTAAAATGAATTGCACTGTAGAGTTTATTATTAGAGAGAGTTTCATAAAAAAACAACCCTTAGATAGAGACATAGAAATATAAGTTTATAATATTACAAACTAACCCCAAACAAAAGCAAGTTATTAAAAGCCACTCAACCAAGGGCCAGCAACTGGATTTTCAAAAATGGATCCATATATATACTGTTATAACCCGATTTTCAGCTTCATTATTATGCATCATCACGCGAAAAAACTATAAGAATATGGGGTTTCTAGCGACGCGGTTACCAGTCGCTAGAACCCCATCGATTCGTCGCTAGACCGTCTAGCGACGGATAACAACGCCCGTCATTAAAACGGGCGTTGTTAAATTTCTAGCGACGGATAACTTTATCCGTCGCTAGAAATAGCGACAGATAACATTTACGACGGTACATCCAACGGTCTCAAAACTCCTTTCACAAAAACTCCATCGAACTCTCCCATGTACTTTATGACGGTACATCCATTCCCGATCGGTACTCATCTTTAACCTGACACGTCTAGGTTTATTAGGTCTTACTAAATTTCGTCGTTATAATCATCCAACGGTCTCAAAACTACTACGACGGATAATTTTAAATTCCTTATCTCAAAGTTGACATACCTATAGCTAGTATACTACCGAAAAAATTCAATTACTCATCTTAGTCAAAATAAACATAATTTCAAAAATAAAAAATAAAAATAACAGTATCATAACACTCAACTAATTCTTCATATAATTCTACTACATATTACTATTTCAAATTACACTAATTTATCTACTATGTCTTCATGCATATATCAAACTAACATAATTTCTTCATACGAATAACTGTAAACTAATTTAGTACCATCATACTTTACATACACATGAATTTGAACAAATTTAGCATACTTCACATATATGATTATACTCCAAAATCAAACCAACACATACAAATATCAAATGAAGCAAATGTAGCTATTATACACTTCACAAATACATCAATTGTACATCTCAAACTAACTACATACTCAAACACTTCAAAATTACAAAAATCCCCAAATTTGAAATAGTAAGGGTTTTGCTAAATACCTCGATTCCAAATTGAGAGATGGAGGTGGAGTCAATAGCAAAGATGAAGTCTCACAAATTGAGAGAGGCGGCAATGGTGGTGATTCGATTGGCTGGTGATGGTGATGTCGACGGGAGGTGGGAGTACGTTGTTGGCCGAGTGAACAGTGAGGTGACGAAGAGGAAGAACGGACGACGCCAATAGTGGTGGAGGTGGGTCGGCCGGATTTCTTCGGTGGTGGAGGTGGGTCGGTCGAAAACGGCCAGATTTGTTCGGCGGTGGGGAGAAGAAGAAGAGGCGGCGAGAAGAAGGAATGTTGTGGGGAGAGAAGAAGTGGGGAATATGATGAAAAGAAGAAAAAAACTTATCCGTCGCTAATTTTTTTTTAATAAAAGTTCGTCTAAATATCTAGTGACGGATGATTTATCCGTCGTTATATAGAAAGCATGCTGCTAAAGTTGGATCACATTCAAAAGGTGTACATACATGATGAAAATGAAATTTTTTATCAGAAGTACTTAAATAATGTGTAGTCATGTTGGAAAACCATAAGCAAAACCGAAAACACTTATTCTAACACCTTCCCAAGTTGTAACTAGAAGAAGGTTAATGAAGCAGAAACAAAAGAAAAGCACGTGTGGATGCCTATGTTTTCCGTTATAATGACTATGTTTACTCAGTTATAATGATTATGATTTCAGTTATAATGGCTATGATTTCAGTGATAATCACTATGTTCTTTTTTATGATGACTATATTTTATGTTATAATGACTATAATTTAAGTTATAATGATTATATTCTCTATTATGCATTATATTCTTAGACTAATAAAAGTCTATGTTTTTTTTTTCAAGTTACTATGTTCGTTTCATAAATTACTATAATTTCAAATGAAAACACTATGATACCAATTGAAAACACTATGATTTCAAAATGAAACCTTATGATCTCAAGAAAAACATTTATAATCTCAAAAAGAGGAAACATATATTACATATCTTTAACAATTAAGAAAAAGTTTGTACACTCACAAAAAATTCATAATAAAAAAAGGTTAACATTTTGTTCAGAATTGTTCAAAATACAAAAAAACAGTTCATTAACTTTCTTATTTTCTTACAATTTACATGCATCAATTTTAAAACACACTATGATGTTAACAGAAAAATATTATGATTTCAGACTAAATACATATGATCCAAATTAAAACTCTATGATATCAAACTGTAACAGGACTCGCGAGTGGATCCGTAAGAGTTTCCGCAAAAAACAATACTTACCCGAATTCGAAAAAATACATGTTTAATAATAAATCACAAAATAATCTCATTTCTAGTTAAATTAACTAAAAGTAATTTTTCCGGAGACTTTGTGTTATTGTTTATTATTAATGAAAATATGTTTCCACTTATGTAAAAAAACGGAATAATTTATTCCTACCGGAACGGAGTAGCTTTTTAGCCTTAATCTAGCTGTCTCAAGTCTCAATAGAAACAATTGCGTCACCATTTTCCTGGACACACAGTTCACACTCAACAACCTCAACTATTCTTCTTCTTCTTCTTTCTCAAGTCAGAATGCTGCAAATTTCAACAAATCTATGAATCACAATCTTGTTATCTTCCTTTCCTTCAATTATGAACAAGATTCCATTTTTAACTACCATTCTCATCATCATCATCATCTCTTTAAATCTCTGCCAAGCCCAACAAAACAATTCCTCGACAAACCCGTGTGACACTTCTGGAACATGTGGACCTTTTGGCAGCTGCAACTCACAGGATTCACCAATCTGCTCTTGCTTGCGTGGATTCAACCCGGTTAATGATCAACAATGGAATTCACACAATTGGACTAGTGGATGTGCAAGAAGCTTACCTTTAGCTTGTTCAACTAATGGGACTAATCAAGATGGCTTTTTTAGTATCGATCAGGTCAAGATTTCCGGGTATTCGACCCGGTTTACCGGTCCCCAATCATCTTGTGGAAATAGGTGTTTGATGAATTGTACTTGTATGGCGTATGCGTATGATTCTGGTATCGGTTGTATGTTCTGGAATGATGCTTTTATGGATCTTCAGAGGTTTCCGAGCGGGTCGAATATCCTGCTTCATGTTCGGGTTGCTGGGGCAGAGTTAGGTGAGATTTTTCGAAGTTTTTTTTTTATGCATATAATGTGTTTGATGTTTTGTCTTAGAGAAGAGTTCTGTTTGTGTTTTGTAGATGGTGGTAAGAAAGATAGTAAGAAGACTATCGTCATAGCCGTGGTTGTCGTTGGATTGGTTATTGCTTGTGTTTGCGGCTTTTTGTACTGGAAATGCTTGATCAGGCGAAAAGGTAAAGTTTAGATGAAGAAGTCGTTTGATTATGATATGTGCTTGTTTGGGCTAGTTATAAGTGGTTTTGTTGTTGATTAGGCGAAAGGAGTACAACTGCAAGCAAAGATGAAAATGCAGCTGCAGCTGCATCTGGTACGGTTGATGCTTTGGTCCAAGAAGCGTTGGGTAGAGTTAACCTTGTAGAGTTCCCATTGTTTAAGATAGAGGTGCTTGTAAATGCAACAAGTAACTTCTCTCAAGAGAACAAATTGGGGACGGGTGGATTTGGTCCGGTTTATAAGGTAGATTTTTCATGCATTTTATTTAATCTTGGATCGTTTTATTGAATTATAAAGTATTGAGAGTAGTTCAACTCTAGGGAGTATTGCCGAATGGGAGAGAAATTGCAGTTAAAAGGCTTTCAAAAGCATCTGGACAAGGATTGCAAGAGTTTATGAATGAAGTGGAGCTGATTTCTAAGCTCCAACATAGGAATCTGGTTAGGTTACTTGGATGCTGCGTGGAGAATAAAGAGAAAATGCTGATATACGAATACATGCCTAATAACAGCGTGGATGTTGTACTCTTTGGTCAGTTCAGTTCTGTTCTATTCTACTCTATTGTTATAGTTGTTTGGTTTGGATCCTAGGAATTAGTTATGGAGGAATGAATCTTAAAAGATGCATTTTAGCCTATGACGATAACAAAAAAGCTATTGAGAAAATAGCTTGAAATGGTTAGGCCTCCTTTTTATGAAGGTGCAGAATATTATGTATTGGCCTTGAAGGTGAAACGACTATCAACTGATATGGAAATCAACATCTTTCTAATTTCTATGATAAAATGTATTGACTACAAATACAATCACACAGAATAGCAAGTGAAGGTCCAGGCATAACAATGTCTGAGCTATCAATGCATCTCTACAATAACACAAAGGACACATGTACCCCTCATTGCCAATTAAGTGCCAACCAAGACGAACAAATTATAATGACGTTCAAATCCATTAGAATGTAAACATGTCAGAACTTTGGGAGTTCTATTTACTACTACGGATTTGTTGCAATTGCTTGCCTTTACTGTCTAAATTCCCGTGGTTTCTGAATGTTGCAATTAATGATTTTGAATGTTGTTTGGCTAGATTCATCTCAAGATATCCTGGACTGGAAGAAGCGATTTAATATTATTGAAGGTATCTGTCGTGGCCTTCTTTATCTGCACAGGGATTCAAGATTGAAGATAATCCATAGAGACCTCAAACCAAGTAATGTCTTACTTGATACTGATTGGAACCCCAAGATTTCTGACTTTGGCATGGCCAGAATATACGGAACTACTGAAGATCATGTCAGCACAGTGAGAGTGGTAGGAACATAGTAAGTGTATTTTAATGTCTGTAATCTGTATACAGATGATTTTTATATTAAGAAGATTCGGAGAATATATCATAAAAAATTATCTAACGTTATTTTTTTCCAGTGGATACATGGCACCTGAGTATGCAATAGGAGGAAGATTTTCAGATAAATCAGATGTCTTTAGCTTCGGAGTATTAATGCTAGAGCTTACTGCAGGGCGGAAGAATGCAAGCTTCATTCGTGCTGAAAGCTCTTCTAATTTGTTGGGACATGTAAGTAATATAGATAATAGCCAAGTTGTCAGCTTCGACAACCTTGTTTTCTTTCTGCTGTCACTATATTATGTTCTTTCAACTTAATTTTGTTATCACTTGTGTTCTTTTCTGATAAAAGCATTTTCTCATTTAGTTTATAATTAAAAGAACAGAGAGTGGAGTAAATTAAGACTTCTTTCGTAAGGGTCCACTATTAGCCCAAGCCAGATATATATAAAAAATTTTTTGGTTCCAGGTCTCACCCTAAAAGGCCTTGTACCAATTGAGACAGAGAGAATGTTAAATTATATGCCCATCTTTCTCCCATATCTTAGTGATGTGAGATTTTGGTTGCAGCTCCATGAAATTCTACAGTAAGAACTCCAATTCAACATTTGCTTAATTTGAAGGTTGTCTTTGTGAATTATAGTAGAAATTATTATATCTTAATGGTTGAATGTTATGAGGGGTTTGCAGGCTTGACAATTGTTTTGTGTTCATGAATGACATGGAATACTGTTGAGATTAGTGCATATAATTCTTGCACGTAGCAAACTGAAATACACCTTAACTAGTACTTGGGACAGGCTTTGTGATTCCCGTTTAATAACATGCTTTCCTCCATATCAATTCATGAAACTATGATAGTCCACTTGTCATGTTCAATCCTATGACTGTATCCAGCATACTAGACAGAGTTGAGACTATTTTGCAATAGCTTCCTAATGCATAATTTGTTAATTACAGGGTCTCACAATCTTATTTACAACATTTTGTATTTTCACTTGCATAATCAATAATCATGATTGATGAACCATTTGGTGTTCTCTCTCCATATGACTACATCCATTATTTAATTTATTGCATAATTAAGTTCTTGTGGTAACATTTTAACCTTCAGGCATGGCAACTATGGAATGAAGACAATCTTGCAATTTTGATAGATCCAAGAATATCGAATCCAAGCAACCAGGTGGAGATACTGAGGTGCATGCATATAGGGTTATTGTGCACTCAAGAACTTCCTCAAGATAGGCCATCCATTTCATTGGTACTATCAATGTTGAGCAGCAAAACTGTTGAACTTCCAGTACCAAAGGAACCAGCATTTTCTGTAAAATCAAGTCGGTCTCACACAGGTGCAAGTTCCTCTCTGCGAAGTCCAAACACTAGTTCGTCAGCCAGTGTAAACAACATCACTCTCACGGTTGTTGAAGGCCGCTGACACCTAAATTTTGAGTAAATAGACTCTAGATTGTATATGTTCTGCTCAGCACAGAATGTTAATAGAATAGCGAACACCTGAACCTGATGATTAGAGCAGAGCAGGTAGAGCTGTGGTTTTAATTATTTCCAAATTTTGGAATATTTTACGAACTTCCCCGTATCTAAAAGTTACAATTGCGAAGAGGGGTTATAGATTTGTATGCACTACACAAATGTGAGCTTCATTATGAAGATAGGGGATGTATTATAGTTTCTGCAATATAGTTCAGAAATTTTATTACCTTTCAGGTAAATGAAACTTGGGTTGTTTTCATATAGGTGTAATGCTGTGAAATGGTATTTCTACTTTCTCAAAATCTGTAGAGAAAGAGTTAATTATGGTATCATCTTCTACATTTTTGGTACTGTATACTCCCTGGTCTCTCTGTCCGGTTGAAGTATATGACTATATGAAATATTGTGGAGACTTCTTAATTCCTGTCCAAAAATATTAACGTCTGACTCCGTCTGTAATGACATAATATTTTTTTAAAATTTTATTAATTTTACAGAATTAAAAAAATAAAATTATTTGTTTTAATATCTATTTTTAAAATTTTTCGAATGACACCTCAACTTTATAATTATTAAATTGTCCGAAATACCTTCAGGGGTTCAATTGTTAATTTTTAATGACGTCATCACAGATATAGTCAAATGGAGTTAAATGTTGACTTCTTTCGGACGGGCAGATAATGTTTGATATTTTACGTTAAATGGAGTTAAATGTTGACTTCTTTCGGACGGGCAGATAATGTTTGATATTTTACGGGGACTTTTTTTTAAAGAAATATAATGAAGAGTCTAAATGGAAATAAGTGATACTAATGTTAGACCAGGTAGAATTGACAATTCATGTTTTTTAAAGAAATATAATGGCAAATTGATATTTTGTTGCTTTGCCGACTCTATGCATACTGGCAAATGTCCAGTGTCAATTGTCAAAACAAGCAAAACAATAGGAGCCAAGAGTATTACTTTTACATCTAATGGACCCACTCAGGATCTCAAAAGTCAACTTTACCACATAAAATAGTCCTTTTGGCATGAAAAAAAACTATTAACAATTCATTTGCCAATAGTATAGTTATACTATGATGATCAAATCCTTTGCCATAATATCCATAGCAATTCTCTACACTTGGAATTCAGAGTTTTGCTCAGCTCAACCAGACAACAACAACAACGACAACCGTTGTGATGCTTATGGAAGATGTGGACCATTTGGGATCTGCAACTCACAAACTTCACCAATTTGTGCTTGTGTTCAAGGATTCGACCCGTTTGATACTCGACAATGGGCTGCCGGTAACTGGACTAGTGGCTGTACAAGGAGAGTACCTTTGGCTTTATGTCCAGGAAATGGTACGGGAAGCAGAAAAGATGGGTTTTTGGATCTTGATAGGATGACCCTTTCGGGCTATTCGGACAGGTGGGTCGGCCCGGCAACGGGCTGTGAAGCTCGGTGTTTGAGTAACTGTACTTGTGCTGCCTATACGTATGATAAGGTTGGCAAGGGTTGTATGTTTTGGAGTGGAGATTTGATGGATATACAGGTCATTCCTAGAGGGTCGGGTTCCCAGCTTCATATTCGGGTTGCCGGGTTTGAGCTCGGTAATGTCTGTAGTTAGAGGTTTTTAATGGTTTTGGGATTGTATGTCAGGTGTTTGAGTAAATGACACGGAGAACTGTTGCAGGTAGTGAGAAGGGTAGCAAATACAAGATGGTTTTGATTGTTATCGTCGTCGTTGGATTGGTTATTGTTTCGGTATTCGGGTTTTTATGTTGGAAATCGGAGATTAAGAGAGGAGGTGATTTTATTTGACTATTTCTTGATTTTTACAGTTGTAATTGTAGTTGAAGTTGCAGTTGCAATACTGTGTGTGCATTTTGTTGGCTTAGACTAAACTTTGTGTGAATTCTTTTGTATTGTAGGCCAGAGAAATGCAAGTAAAGATGAAAAAGAAGTGGTCACTGATACTGTTGCATTGTCTATCCAAGATACATTGAGTGGACTTAATTTTGTAGAGAATCCGTTCTTTAAAATGAAGGTGCTCGCATTAGCAACTAACGATTTCTGTGAAGATAACAAGCTAGGGATGGGCGGATTTGGCCCTGTTTACAAGGTACTTCTTGCATTCTTTTGATTTGTTTGTTTGTGCAGTACTAATTGAGGTTTGAAGCATTGAAAAATAATTAAATTTAGGGAGAATTGCCAAATGGGAGAGAAATTGCAATCAAGAGGCTTTCAACAGCTTCTGGACAGGGGTTGCAAGAATTCATGAATGAGATGGAGCTGATATCCCAGCTCCAACATAGGAATCTTATTAAAATACTTGGATGCTGCGTGGAGAATAACGAGAAGATATTGCTATATGAATACATGCCTAATAAAAGCTTGGATGTCTACCTCTTTGGTCAGTGTTGAATATACGATTTTCTGAAGTAGTTTATTTGGATAAGGAACTTGAGTTTGAGAAATATTTTAAGAGCTATTATCCTAATATACCACACATACACATGCGTCTTAGTTACTTGCCTACAGAATGTTTTTATAAATGCATATTAACTTCTCTGCATGTTGCTTACTACATAAATAAGCACAACAAACATACTAACTTTCTCCACTCTGCATGTTGTTTACGTAGATCCATCAGAAAAGATCCTGGATTGGAAAAAGCGTTTGAATATAATTATAGGCATCTGTCGTGGCCTTCTATATCTTCACAGGGACTCTAGATTAAAGATAATCCACAGAGACCTGAAACCAAGTAATATACTGCTGGATAAGAATTGGAATCCCAAGATTTCAGACTTCGGCATGGCCAGAATATATGGAACCACTCAAGATTACGTTAGCACTGTAAGAGTGGTAGGAACATAGTAAGTATCTATGCATATCCATGTGTTATGTGTCTCACTTTGATTTACCACTATCCAAATTAAGTTATTTTATCCAAACATAACTGCACCGAAAATTTGGAACTAATAACATGATTTTTCTCTTAGTGGATACATGGCTCCTGAATATGCAATAGAAGGAAGATTTTCAGAAAAATCTGATGTCTATAGTTTTGGTGTGTTGATGCTTGAGATTTCTACTGGAAGAAGGAACACGAGCTTCATACATGCTGAAGGCTTTTCCAATCTTTTGGGAAATGTAAGTCCACTTTGAGCTTTTTCTTCTTTTAGCTATCACTATTTTTTTTCTCTGTCATTCTGTTATAATTACAACTTTAAGGAGTTGCATTTCTCTGATTGACGTGACTCGTGAGTATGGTGAAGAATGAAAAAAACACATCAACGTTTTGTTTGCTTTTGTACTTGAGATCACTGACCTCATTACTACAATACAATTAGTTCACTAGAACATCTAACTGGCTGAAGAATTGAAATTATAGTATTGATATTCTATACTTTTTGTAATTGCTATGCATTTCCAGTTTAGGCTAATGGAACGCAAAAATGCTTCTCCAAAACAATTTATCTTCATAAGTAACAGATTTCTGAATATTAGAAAGATGTTGTGGACTCTGCTGAAGTTCGAAAGTTTCAACGCTTTAATCTATGATTTTTTTATTTTTTTAGGTGGCTTTAATCTATGATTTGACATAAAGTTTACCATCTATCTTTTGTTTCCTTGTATTCTTATACTGGAAATCAGACAATCCTCTTGTTATCCTCACATGCTTTAAATTTGATGATCAAATCAACATTTCAGTGTCCTGACACTACATTTAGCCCAGTTTTACCTTCTATAATATCCTCAACCCTTCATGAGATTAAAATTTCCAGGCATGGAAACTATGGAATGAAGCTAAAATTGTGAAGTTGCTTGATCCAAGAATATCAAGTCCAAGCAACCAGGCAGATATATTGAGATGCATGCATATTGGGTTATTGTGCGCCCAAGAACTTCCTAAAGATAGGCCTTTAATTTCGTCTGTGCTCTCAATGTTGACTAGTGATACTATGGAACTTCCAGAGCCTAAGCAACCGGCATTTCCTGTAAATTCAAGCCGTTCTAATGCAGGTACTAGTTCTTCTCAACAGAGTCGTAAGAGTAGTTCCTCTGTGAATAATTTTACCGTCACCATGGTTGAAGGCAGGTGATATGCTATTTAAGAGTTAATAGGAGATATGCTCTACTATTTTATAGATTGATTGTAAAGTAAAAACATAGGCCTGTGAAGTTAAGAAATAAGCTGTTTATGGGACTTGGGAGTAGCGTTCGAATTATAATTCTGTACAAATACTTGAATCTTAAAGTTGGAATTTATATTAAGGGTACAGTGGCATAAACACCATGAAGTAGTTTATGTGATTGCAACATACAACTTTGGTTGACGGACATCTTCTCAATAATATACAAACTGCATCAGTACAGAGTCTACTGATCCAAGATCAAATGGAATAAGAAAGATATTCATAAGTGATAGGGCTAAAGACATGAGCTGCATTCTTTTCTATGTACTCCAACTGTTCTTTCATGAGATGCATGTACACAACCCAATCTCCATTCCCCTTGGGACTAGGCATTGGCATAACATATCCTGATCTTCCTCCCCATGGGAAATGGTATGAACCAAAAGCCGGTTTCCCCCATCCAAAGTCCATCTTGCTCACAGGAAAATTCTGCCCTGATGAAACCACAAGTGCTGGCTCCTCTTCAGTCACCCTCGAGGCATAAATCTTTGATAGGGCTGGCTCAGGACGGTGCTCTTCCACCCAATCTATCAACCCCAAGAAATGTTCTTCCGTCACAGCATCCTGTAAGAACTCATGGACTTCATTCGCCACCCAGCTCATCGGCTTCTCTTTCAACTCCTCGATTCTCTTCTCACCGTAGGGAATAGACAAGACATTTCCAAAATAAGAAGTTATTAGTTCTGCCTTCTTTCTGTCTCCATCAATTAGTCTACTCCTCCCGTCAACAACAATCCCCAGCCTACAAATGTTATCCCCACCATGAACATTGGCAGAACCAATTAGCTTCCAGAGGAACGCGCAGAACGCCTCCATCTTCGTCCTCCTTTTTTGTTTGCCAATGCAGTTATTGATATTTGCCACTTCCTGAAGAGCATTAACTTGATCAGCCTTGATGTAGTATATTCGGCTCATTGCACCCTGATCATCATCATCTATTGTGCATTCTATAGCTGAAACAGGGATGTACATGTTGTCAATGGAACTGTGGTAGCTACCAGGGCGTCTTGGGAAGAGGAGTGAGCGGCGAAAAGATGGGGATGGGCATTGTGGGTTGGACCGAGCCATTTCCGCCCATGAAACGAGAAACATGTTCGCCGAATAGGCATCGGCCACCTGATGAGAAAATGCGCAGGCCACCACCATTCCTCCACATACAAGTTGTGTTGCCTGTCAACACGGTGAAAACAAATGAAATTTATGAATGATCTGTATTTGTGCAATTTTTTCCAGAATTTTAAAATTAGTATTTGACCCTCGACCCTTTGTGTATGCATGCATTACAATAAAATACACAGTATAAACTTAAGTGGTAAATCTCATATTTGAGGTGACATATTGTACACAACTACACATGTAAAGCTTTTGTAGGAAGTTATACCACTTTAAAACGTTAATTTGGAGCAAAATTAGTGACATATAGAGTTGTTTATGGGATTTCTTGCACAAAAGGGTAAACTTAAATAATTCTTTCCCGAAATAATATTAGTAAGAAATTAATTACGTACGTTTTAATTAAATTCCATCTGTAGTACTATAATAATGAAATGAACTATATATGAGTTTAGCCAGAAAGTGAGCCATGACTAATTGTTGAGGTGAGCTATCAATTAAGATATAGCCGTACGGTGGATGTTGGTAGTTGTCACTAACTCACCAACAAGTTTCACTTGCAATATTAGGTACTAATAAAGTAATAAGTGATATTATAAAGTGATTAGTTGATAATTAGTTGATGCGGTAGTTGATTCTTATAAAATATCTAGTAAACCATTAGTAAATAAGTGAGTCGATTTGTTAAATATAAAATTTCAAAGTTAAATAGTTAATTAACTTTTTTGTTTTTATAAATGTATGAACAAATATTAACTACTACTATATAACATATTTATTATCAAAGTAAATTCATCCAACCACTGATAAACATATACTCAAATTGCCAAACCATCTTTTTGAAGGTTTATTTATTATGCCAATAATTGGTACAAGTTGGGAATCCTATTGTAGGAGTGACTGTACACATAATTTGTCCACGAGTGAATGTCGTTGCTACATTTCAACATTGTAGACGTGATTGTACAAGATATGTTGTAACATTTTATCTTTGGCTTAAACTTAACTTCACATTATTTCTAAATTCATATGCAAAATGAATACAATATAAGAGTAGTTTGAATATTTTAGAAGAGTGGGTTATGAAATTGGAAAAAATATCATTTCGATATATGAGAGGTTGAAATTTGAAAAATAATTAAAAGGGTAGGATTGAGGTTCTATTTCCTTCGACTGAAATTTATTAAATTAAACTGAATTGAAGTAAAATACAAATTATATTTGTGTCGAATTGAATTGAATTTAATTAAATTAAACTAAACTGAAATGAGTTTAAATACAAACTGTTATTTCATATATCATATTTATGGTTGTAAGAAAATTGAACTGTAATGGACGGCTAAACAAGAAACGGATGTACATGCATTGTTTCACTCATTTTTTACTTGAATCACTTTGTGGTTTAGTCCAAATCATTTATATAAAAAAGAAGTAAGTTATGAATTAAATTGGTCTTTCTAATCACATTACAAACAAAGCAATATCCTCGATCGGATCGGAAGATGGAAAAGAATTGGATATCACTAGATTGGCTTAATCAGTTAATAATTCAACTCCAAGTGAATATATACTCCTTCATTCCGTTCTAGTTTTATCTTTCAATTTTAATCCGTTTCAAATTCTACTTTTTTTAAATAAAAATTCCTTTTCCTACTTTATATACTTTTATCTCTACTTTATCACATTCTCTTTTATTTTATCCATTTTTTTCTACTTTATCAACCTATCTCCTACTTAATTCATTTTTTTTAGTATTTATATTTAGCTCTGCAAAAAGATTGTGTGAAGCAGTGCAGTACTTCATTTTAAAGACAGACAAGTCAGACCACTGCACAGTGCACAATTGCACAAGCAAAAAGAAGAAGAAGATGAAATGAAACAACCAACAACAAAGGACGAAATGGGGAGAAACCAAAGCTTCATATTAAAGACCATATCGACCTACTGTATGTACCACGACTCATAATTAAAATGACCAATTCACATACTGACATGTTTACTTGTCTTGATGTAAATAATCTACCCATAAGGTCCAAATTTTGAAATTAGTTTAGGTCAATTCAGATTCAACCTCAGCTCCACCCCATAGACCATAGTCGATATTTTTCTTATTATCTTTCTCTAATAATGTTTGCTTTTTTCCTAATGAAACTTGTTTGTATAAACACATGAGAATAAAAAATGATTTACAACTAGACACACATGCATCAAATTCCCAAATCAAGGAGTGGCACGTCTAAACAATTGTGACTCTAACTTAAGAGAAGAAAAAAAGTGAGTTAACACGCCAAGTGGCCAAACCATTTACAAGATTATATTCAAAATATATTAAAAATAATTTTGACCCTTTTCAATCACTTCTCTACTTGACCAAGAAGACTTATTGAACCATTAATAACTTCTTCCTTTTTCTTGAGTACCATTAATTATTTTCCAATTTCTAAGCATAGATTAAAAAATATTACTCAACTATCTAATTTATTATTATTTATTTTCATATATTATTAATTTATTCAATATCTCTCTTACTTTATCATTCACTTAGTCTGTGAATTCTTCGTCCACAAATTCATTCAGTTCAACCTTTTTTTCAAACAACTAAGATTACAACTAATTTATCATATATCAATACCTCTTTACTCCTAAACCAACTTTTGCTCCACCAGAAATTGAACTATGCACCTCCTTCTCACCACTTCAACTCCATTCAACTGCACCAAATTATGCCTCCCCATTCATTTCAACTTAGTTGTTTTTAAACTACAATTCATATTAGTTCATTTCAATTCAGATCCATTAAATATAGTTCAGTTCTGTACAGATGAAGAGAACAAAGTCTTGTAATTATAAGAATATAATACCTTTATAATTATTATTTATTAAACTTTTTTTAATTCAAATAAAGTGAGAGTTTAGTAAGCTCGTAATCGCTCTGAGAGTGTAATGTTTAATTGTTTATCTACTCATAGAAAGTAAATAAACTGCAGAATTAAATCAAATCACACCTAAATTATGTTTAATGAAATTAGTTCATAAAATAAGTTGTTAGTTGATAAGATAGTTAATTTTTATAAAAGTGTTTAATAATTTAATTAGGTGATATAAGCTAACAGATTTGATTTGATAAATATAGTATGTAAATACTATAAATTAGCTAACATATCTTCGTTATATATAAGAATTCTGGATCATCTTATTGATTAGCTGAGAAGTGACGACTAGACACGATTCATGTAACATATTTATTACAGAAATAATGCTTGATAAGTTAATTAAGTGACACAATTTTGTTAAGCAGAGCCAAATTTGTTACAAGTTATTTTGATTCATGTCTAGTTTGATAGTTGAATATTGCATTTTGAAAATTTGACAACCATGCAAAAGTAAGAAAGGACCAAATTATTGACAATTGACGTATACCTGAACAGCCAGAACACCATGCTTCCTGTGCGGCACAAGCTTCCCTTCAACACTCTCGTCCGGATTGTACAAATCAATATCCTTAAACTCCACGTCGGCATGTGCCTCCACGAAGTCCACGCCACGGTTGTTGCACAGAATCTCCGGCTCGCCTGCAGCGTTGTTAACCAAGCAGCCCGCAAATGCATAGTAGGACACAAGTGTTTGGGCCAAGGCCTTCTTCAATGCACTTACCGTCAAGGCGAAATTCTGGCCGTTAACGGGCTTCTCGTAGCAGAAGAATACGGCCACATCGACTGGCGGGAGGAGCAAGTCGAGGTTGGAGAGTGGTAGCCAGTGTTCTTGTACAGGCAATAACGCTGCTACAACCTCAGACGTGCTCAAGGTTACCTTAAAGTCCTTGTTGATATGCATTTTGGACTCTTTGGTGTATAAGAGAAATGTTATTACGCTAGAAGGAAGAAATGTGGATACAAAGTGTATAGATGATTGGTTGTATACTTGTATTTATAGCTTTTTGAGTTTGATTATAAAGTTTGTGCCTAGTTGGTAAGCTGATATTTATATTTTTGGTAGTCTTATTGCAATGCTCATTTTACCAAGACTTTATTAATTAAGCATTTGCTTGTTCCTAATGATCGGTTAAAGTTTTGTTCTATTCATTTGAGTATCGTATGTAGTCAATAGATATTCGAATTTAAGTAGTGTCAACCTGAAGTTTGAGATTATAAATGAGATAGATTTTATCAACGATATCAGAGTATTAACTTCACACACTAGAGTTCAAATCTCCACAAATTCTATTATTTTTTTAAATAATTATTAATCACAGTATATTCCTGGGTAATAAATTCTCATTAAGAATTTAGTCTAATCATATATCAAATCCATTCACCTTGTCTTACATCTTGGATAACTTCTTTGACATTTTCAATCCACACCTAATTGAATTTTTCATCATGCCTGCTCGCAGAATTTTCTTCTCCGTATAAGAATATTAATAAATTTAATGGGGATATTAATTAATTTGCATTCGCACTAATTAATAATTTACAACGTTATTAGATCAGAACCTAGTTGCAGTTGACAAATATTGATAGTAGGATAATTAAATTAAACATATACTCCACTATGGTACCAATTTGCTCATAATAGTCCCAAATGTCGTCCTTAATCGACTAATTCTCACAAAATTTATATACTGAATAATCAAGTCAATAAAGTACTGGGGTTGAAAATAAAATTCAATTTGTAGTTGCTTTTTGAAATAAAACATAATGAGAGGTGTGCTTGAAAACTCAACTAAGAGAGGAAAAATTAAAATGACTTTGAGTTCCGACTTGATAATAAATTTAAGGATCTTATGACAATTTGCATGTATATAAATAGTTCATGATCTTGAAATTCAGCGGATAATACAAAAACATATATAAAATTATATCAATACAACATATTTATTATTTAAAGAGAATGTAAAAAAATATATAAAAAGATTAGTTAAAAGTCAATCATATTTAGTAAAATAAAATTTAAAAAAGAGATAACATAATATTGATAATAATTTATTATAGACTATATATTCAAGTCTTTAAAGTTTATAAGTTGGTAGATTTAAAATTAACATATAGTTTGTCAAACACCTCTTTGTATACATAATTTGTAGTTGTATCTAAGCATGTAATTAGGTAGGACCCAATCTGTAAAATCCAACAAATTATTTATGTCAGGTCCAAGTTGAGTACACCCGTGCCCCGTCCAAAACTCGTCCTGGCTAAAATTAAACACGCACTAAAACCCAATCCGTACCCAACTTATAGGGAAACCGATCTAAAATTCGACTCGTACATAATCTTTTAAACGGGTTGGGTTCTATCCTACCCAAACCTGTTTCGTCCTCGATGGGTAGAGATCCGATATTTTCTTATTGGGCCATCTACCCATACCCATTCTCAACCCGTTAATTAATAATGTGTAGAGATTGACCCGCCCAACCCGTAAAGTAAACCACAACAGACTAAATGTTCAGATATGAAATCAAAATCCACGATGATGAAATCTTTCATCCGACGATCCGATCTATCCTCCTCCTTGCCAAGTTCCACCACCAGTTCCTCTCCCAAATCACGAACCACCACTGCTAGTCCTCCACCTCCTTCTGTAATGCCTCTCCCAAATCACGAATCACCACCACCACTCCTCCACCTCCTTCTGCAGTTGCCACCTTCCTCAATCAGGAGACGCTCCAACATCGCCTCCTTGCCTTTATTGAAGGCGCTTGTGGGAGTTGGACCTACGCAATATTCTGGCAGTCCTCTGTCGTCGAAATCGGAGGTCCCTCAATGTTCAGTTGGAGAGACAAATACTACAAACAATAATGGCAAGGAGAATAAAACATAGTCCAATAGTAGAGAAGAGACAATGTTTACTTTTTTGGGGGTAAAGATTGATTTTCAGTCTGTTGCTTTGTTTAGATGGGAAAGGAAGTATTAATTGGCAAAAAAAGTACCAGATCAGGTTAGATTTAGAACCGAATTGTCGGGTCTTGTACGAGTTCGGGTACATACTCGACCCGTACTCGAACATCATTACATATGTACAGGTCTTCTGCGGGTTCGGGTTGGGTAGGTTAGAGAGTTGACCATTTAAAAGCTAACATGTACCCAACTTGACCCATAATCCATCCTACCCTCTCCTCCACCCGCTCATAAATAAAATTGTGAAAATATGTGATTAATTTATGTTAGCGAAATAGAAAAAATTCGCTTGCGCACCACATCCCACCAACAAAAGTTTATGCCAAAACATGTGGGGAATTGTTTTCGTGACTGAAGCATTTTCTCCCATGTAGGGTACCTCCCCGTACAGATTCGGACTGGATACACTTGTGTCGGTCTGAATTGAACTTAACATGTAGGGTACCTACCCTCTATCCCACCCGACCATAAGAAAGTGTGAAAATATGTGGAAAATTGTGTCCGCGAATTAGAAAATATTCGTCCGACCCTTCGATCCCACCAACAAAAGTCTACGTGAATAACATGTGAAGAATTGTTTTCGTGAAAAAATACATTTTCCATACAGCTTCATATGTAGATTCATACTGGCCGTTAACATGCCTCATGATTTAATTTGGATTGTTCTTGTCCATAAATAAGCCATATACGGTCAGTCTCCTCGAATATTTACTTAAACAAATACTTCATAAAAAACCCGTAGTTCCATAATTCTATGTTCATATTGTCAATACTTTAATATCAATTGATAAATATATGAGATACATATCTAGCTAAATTTGTAATAATTGAATAGCTTAAGAACATGAAACGCGTTGATATTAATTATCTCCAAAACTACAATGCGAAAAACAAATCGACTTAGTTAGATGAAACCTATTGTCAAGCACTTGGCATTTTTTTCCCAACAGTTTCACATGTATCCCTTTTCTTGTATATCTAATACTAATTCTCCTATGTGTGTGTATGTGTGTTCTCACTGAAACTCTTGAAAAATAATTCGCACATTTACCCTTCCCCATGGACGAAGCAGTACGCTGCACTAGATCACACAATGTTTGACTCAACATCATGCAGTTCCCGATGTTTCTCTTTTTCAGGAAGCTCAACACAATAATCAATGTTATATTAATGGAAGAATATGAGAAGATGTCTATTAAATTACAATAGGCCACATGAGCTTCTTAAATTATGAACATGTATGATTTTGATCATGAATGAAACAAATTACCTTTACCACCTTAACCAACACACAAACTGGCGTGGAGCATAAGTTGTACTTAGTTTAAAACACTAAGGAAGAACTCTTAAGGTAACTGAGTAGAGGAAGTAATTGGCTCAGATAGCTGGAAAAATACTCCTTACGGACATTTGGTTGGGAACAAAGTGTTGTAGGAATCGAGGGATAGGATATTTGTAAGGGTACCTTATTCATCTATCTTAGTGAATTCTAGGTATGAAAAAGACCAAAGTACATTAGTTGAAGGATTGTGCCACATTCAGATACCACTATAACTTGATGCGTTATTTACTTACTACGTTTTTCTTGTTGAGTACGTATTTACACACTTATATTCTGGTAAGCACGTGCACTTATCGCATAAGGTCTTCCGCCCTCTGAAACTAAATATCATATATCTTTACACATATATGAGAAACTTTGTTTATCGACAAAAGCTTTAAAAGACAATACCCCCCCCCTCTCAAGTCTTTTACTTTGTCGTTATCTGGACCAACTCCATGTGATAGAGAGCCTATTGATATATGCATCAAACTTATTTTGATCCATATCATATAAAATGAAAAACAACTCGAGGAGAATATGTCTATAGTTTCATTTAAGTATACTATTATAGTAGTTCATATTCTTGTTAGACGATTTCATGAAAATGCTAGTCATAAAGTCGAATTTTTTTAGATAAATTCGTCTTGATACATCGAATTTAAACATATGTTCAAAAATATTTTTCAGAATTTTGCAGATAAATTTATATCAGATTTAAAAAAAAACTTTATGTAGCCAGCATATAAAATGGGTCCCTACCTTCCACAAATTCCCGTAGTGATGCAACGATATAGTTTATGCTTGATAATAAATAGAAATGGAAGTACATAATAAATTAATTGAGACAACCCCTGTGGTGGTCTGTACTCCCCTCACAAAACGATCTTGGTATATGGATAAATACAAATCTACCAAACTAACTTTATCATAAGAACACTCAATTGATAACTTATGTGCTAAATATGACCCCCTATACAGAATCTGCTCAACCGTATCAAAAATTTGTACGATATGATGGTTACCATTTGAATGAACATGGATGGGTTTAGCACATCAATTTTAAATCATATTTTATTATATAAACACTCAATTAATAACCTAAGTGCTAAGACATTAGCCTCATGTTTAACCCGACAAATGACTTCATTGAACAAAATTCTTGTCCCTCTTCGAACTCTATTAAACCGTAGAATCAAAATGAATAATTTCTTGTTAAATAGATATGGGGACTATTAAATTAAAATTAAAATAATACAATAAGTTCCAATGTGAAACATTGAAAGTCTCATTTCACTTTTGTAAATTATTTAGCACCTTTTCTCTATTCTCTAGCAACGCCTACTAAGAAACGATATTGTCCTGTTAAAGTGTCATTTCATATTTGCAATTTATTTAGCGCTTTTTCTATTCTCCAGCAACTGGCTACTAAGAAATGATATTTCAAATTTTCTCCGCCCACAACCTCACAACGCATGCAACACTCCTTCACCCATCCTAGTTGTTGTTTCTGCATGAACCGTTGGGTGTGTTCGGATCAGACTCCGGCTCACCTGCACCTAATCACGAGTATAAAACTTTGGGTATGTTTACAACTGTTGGTCCATATAATGACAAATGAAAAGACTGGGGGGGGGGGGTAAATAGTCTTTTCAAACTTTTATCGATAAACACGATTCTCAGATACTTGAAGGTATCTGATACTTATAATCAAAGAGCGGAAGTCATTATGCAATAGGTAATTAATGAGTTTGTGCTTAGCAAGAGTAAATGTGTGTGTGTGTATGTTGCTGAAATGTAAATACAGAAAGTGAATAACACAACAAGTATAGTGGTATCTGGTGGTGGCGTAATCCTCCAACTAATTCACTTGGCCTTCAGAGACCTAGAATTCACTAGAACAGATAATTGAGTTCTCCTTATAATTGATCATATTCTAAGATTCCTATAACAAATGGTTCCCAACCAAATGTTCCCCCTTAGTTGTTCCCCAATTCCTAGAGCCAAGTACTTCCTGTACTCAAGATAACTTTGGAGTTATTCCTTGATTTTCCAAATCAAGTACTTCTTGTACTCCATGCCTTGATGGTGTTGGTTATAAAGTATTCCACGCCTTGATGGCGTTGGTTATAATGTTTGTCAGGTAAGCTTCTCTATATAACTTTTCAGTTATGTCCAGAGAGCTTGAAGAGATGACACTACTTAATATACTTGTTCAGTATATGGTAGGTTCTCCTTAACTGACCCAAGTTTGTGAGATTTGTTCAAGAGAATGAATCTCAGATAGTTATCCAATAATTCAACTCTTTTAAAAATTATACTACTTGTTGAAAGACCAGAACACTTAGAACTACTAATGAATTCTCGAGCTTGTTAGTCGCAACAGATAGCTTGGAGAATTGTAGTAAGAATGCTTGAGAGAATACGTGCTTGATAGTTGATATGATCGTAGTTCGTGTATATATTTGTCAGCTTCTAAGTGGTGATATTTGTAGGTGAATTTGATAGTCGTTTGAATAGTATCTGTTATACATATTTCAAATTCAATCCATTTATATCTTGAAATTAGTACTCCCATGCGTATATCTCTTTTTAGAGAGATCTGCAGAAGGATAGTGATATTTCTATCCAGCATTAAATGCAGCGTACTATATTTCATCCTGTAGTCTCCACGGATGCATGTAGCTTTCTGAAGCATCACATGTTCCATCTCCCAGAAACTTAATTGTGACTTTGTTTTATGAACAAAACACAAGTCTATACATAGCATTTGGAAGCAACTATCTAAGGAGACTTTCTTACTTTGTCTTTAGATACCTTTATGCAAAAGGTCTTCTCCTTTGCTTAAATGCCTCATTCTTGGTCTTCTTCGCGCTAAATAAAAATTACATTCAGAAACCTAACATCCTAGAGTACTAAGCACCTTTCTGAAACTAGGATAAGTCATTTGAACTGAGTGATCAAAATACTAACAAATATTTCTAACAACGACTCGATTAGATTACTCAATTTCACAACCACTACTATGATGAGAATCATCAAATTCACTTTGTTCACTATTTGATTAGATTGCATGTTGTTTAAGTGCTATCTCTTGCTATTTTAGAACTAAGTCGCCGTAAACACATACTAGGATATATTTCTCCATCAAATATCTTAAAAGAGATCTCCTATGTGTCTTAACATTACTCTTAAATCGATAGGGATATGTTACATGCATTATTTTATTAAAACCATAAATATATTTATTTTTTTGGTTTAGATCTGCTATCTTAAATTACCACCTCTAGGTAAAATTACAATTGTCCGGGACTAATTGTCTATTATTTGATGTATTTGAAATATCGTTACTAAAAATGTTTTCGACATTTATAAAATTTGTTATTTTATTTATTAAATTTATATTTTATTTTAGTGAATAATTAGTAATAATATCTTAGATTGATGTCTGCAAATTTATCTTATCACGAATAATTTAAATATATTTCAATGTATTTTTTAATAATTTTGTAGATAAAATTATATTTTTCAATAATCGGTAGTTACGGCCGCACTAATTCTCTAAACTCTGATTTTTGCCGATGTAATCGGTAGGCCGTGAATCAATTTTCTTGCTATGGCCCTTCCTAACTTCGAACACCTAACTCATGATTTTTAATTATGTCGCTCTAGCTATCGGGCTTTTTATATACTACAAAATGAGATATATACTTTCTACGGTCAGGCAGGACTTCGCCCTTCCTGAACATGTAAAAAATAAAAAATAACATATTTATTTCGTTAGACTTCAAAATACTAAAGTAAAAAAAGGTAATTCTTAAAAAATATTATTTTAATTTTAAAAATATTTAAGGTAAATTTGAATTTTTTTATTAATTTCGTATTTTTGTAATTTAAAAATTTATAAGGCGGAAGGGCGATGGGTTGTCGCCAAAGCGATAAGGCGATCGCCCTTTGGGCATATGAATATTTAAATTAGAAAAATATAAATATTAATAAAAAATTAAAAGTTGCCTTCTAAAATAATTTTAAAAATAAAATAATACTTTTTTTAGAATTGTTAATTTTTTAATATATATATATATATATATATATTATTTTTTACCTTTTATCAGTCAGTGTGAAGACCTGTCTAACCGTAGAAAAGCCCTACTAACATATATAAAAATGAACAGTGAAAAATATATATTATTTATAGAAAATAAAATTAATTTTATAAAATTTCATGTATGATTGAATTAATTAATTAATTTTTTGTTTTAAAAATTTCACTATTTAATTTTATCTTATTAAAAAAATTTATGTTTTATTTTAATTTATAAAATAGTTTATTTAATCAATAATAGTATTTAAGATTGGTGTCTATGAATTCGTTTTGTCAGGAAGAATTCAAATATATGTTCAAAATATTTTTCAGATATTCGTGAATAGAGTTATGTTATAATTATTAAAAACTATATATGTAGTCAACATACTAAAATTAATAGTGAAATATATAAAGCAGTAGATATTAATTGATGGACTGAATTACCGTTACTAATTGTTCTTAATATTAAGTTCATTGTGAGCAGACCAAAATACCCTACATAATTTTTTCAACCAATAAAAATTAAAAATTTTACTACGTTGCATGACAAATGAATCAATTAGAAGCCTTAAATTTTCTTTTATTAGATATATAGATAGCTAGATTCATAGATAAAGTTATATCATAATTATTAAAAATTATATATATAGTTAATATACTCAAATTAAGAGTGAAATATATAATATTGTAGATATTTAAATGATGGATCAAATTGTTCTAATTAATTGTTTTTAATATGAGGCTGCATTGTTAATGGATTAAAATATTCTTTATAATTTTTCAATCAATTAAAATTGACTATTTCAATATGTGGCATGAATGACAATGAGGATCCATCAAATTTGTTTTTTAATAAATATATAGATTGATAGATCTCATCATGGTATTATTTGTTTAGAACCCCCACTGAGGTATGGTTACGACTTACGACGAAATTTCGATTCCGTGTCTATAACGATATATCCATAACCATTTCTACTATAGTTTCAAATAGAGAAAGGATTCAGATATCTAAACTTTTGCAAGTAACAAGTGACTGTTTGGATGGACATTTGAGTAGGCATTTGGATGGATTTTGATGAAAATTATGTTTGCATGGACATTTAAATGAGTATTTTAAGTGTATTTTAGGCCAAATCACTGTTCATCGAACTAATGAGGATATTCAACTCCCAATTCAAATCACTATTCTTTCTAAATAGGATATGGGTAATATATATTTAATTTGTTCATCAGTTCACTAAATGGTAAAATGGAACTACTCCACGGGACCATATAGCTCTTACCTAAAGCTATTAAAATGCACCAAATCCCGGAATCTTAATATATAAAATTGGATTAAGCCAAAAAGTCATAAGATTCCGCATTCAGCTTAACAACTACTACAACGAGGTACAATAATTAACCTTTTTAGGCTCTATTTTATTCTAACGAACATCTACTGTAGTAAACTAAACTGAATAGAATCGAACTGAAGTAAATAGAATTAAATTAAAGTATAGTATAAATTATACCTAAGCAGAATTAAAGTAGACTGAACTAAAGTAATTTTTAATTGAGGGTAACATGGCCTTAAAACTTTAGGATAAAACAATGAATCGTAGGCTTAGAGGCTGATTGGGAAGCGATTTGAATTGGGAAATGCCCATTCAAATAGCCTGTTTTGTGTACAAAACATGATATGTGAATGTGCATTTCCCAATTCAAATCGTTTCCCAATCAACCCCAAGCTATGACCACAAAATAATTTAAGACTCCCTAATATATTGTTCAAAGTGGAACCCTCCTCAAATTATTTTAAAGAGGAATTATTGGGGTCCACTAGTTTGTTTCATACTTTTACGATATAAATAGGTCATCTAAAATTTTATAAAAATATAAAAAAATTATAATTAGGATAGTACGTATTTAAAGGTGATATATGGAAAAAAATTATAAATATTCTATAACTAGTGCTCCTCTTAGAAGTTACACCTCTGTGCCTTAATCTTCATTGTTATGATATGATCATGATAATTAATTAATAATAACTTGGAACCTGGTACAATTAGTAGTTCCACTGAGAAGTGAGTTTTCAAATCGGTTGAACCTATCCTCACAGATAGGAATCTCAAAGTACATGTTCACAGTAAATTAACAACTCCAAGTAATTTATTAAAGTTAGTAAAGTGAGCTCTTTTTTAATTTTCTATTGGGAATTAAAGTAGACCTCCATGTCTTAGAATCGTGAGCAAGCAAATGGTTAAATTGTTATTACTCGATCTGGTTTGCATTTTGTTCAAATATCTTTTTCATTTATGCTACTGAACTTTCGCAATTGAAGTTACAGGTGTTTCTTGTGTTCGAGAGGTCTTAATCCTTCCTGATCATGTGTATTTTGTTTGTCCTTAGATAATAATAGAGTTAATAGTCTGTGGATGAATATACTTCAAAGAAATTTAAGTATAAAATTATTTTCTCAACAAGTATAAATATAAATAAATATAAAGTGGTACTTAAATTCTTAAAAAAAAAGTATTTTATTATTGAGTGGGTGATTAAAAATTTCTCTTCTACAATAAACATGCAAGTTATATAAAGTAAATAACACTTGTTTATAGAGATATCTAAAGGTGGTATGATCTTCCAATTAATCTACATTGCCTATTAACAAAGCTTTAAATTCACCCCAACAAAATATTGAGTACAAAATCATATCTTTAGATATATTCATTTAAATTCTAAGTTCATAACTTATTAAACTTCAAACCCTCTTTCTTTTAACTTTCCAAGCCAAATACTCTAATTCGTCCATAGGATTTTTCTAAAATTTCCAAGTTAAATAGTTGCACTCTAAACCAAGGGGTTTCTTCAGATTAAGTAGGACCTCCCTTCTTCTTCACGCACATTTGGTGGTTGGTTTGTGGTTGGCTTTGTCAAGATACTGTATATCTTAATCACAATCTTAAGTAGGTGTTTCCAAAAAAAAAAAAAGAAAAGTTCTTGTTATTCTGAAAAGAAAAAATATATATTCTTATAGACAGAAACTTAAAAGCTTGTTCCACTTTTTTTATAAGTAGCTTCGTAAAACTCGAGTCATGTACGAGTTTGAGAGACCTTGATTGAATGCAGTGTAAGCTTGTTGTGGATGTATTCTCTTAGTTACGAAGTGATGACTATATATATAGCATAAATCAGGCCCGTTGTACTTCGAATCGGTTTGATACATATTTAAACTAGGCCCGAATCACCACTTTTTAGTATAGGAATCAAAAGGAGTTCTCTTAGAATTCTTTGTAAATAGTACAATTCAAACTGCAAATCAAATACCTTAGGGGTTCTGTTCTCTTCAACTTAAAATTAATTTAATTTAGTTTACTTTAATTTTATTTAGTTATAATTCATATCTTATTTTAATTCAGTTTCGTTTAATTTAATTTAATAAATTTCACTTGAGAAGAACATAACCTAATATACGTTGATGACACACAGTTACTTAATATAGGTAAGCCAGAAAGTGATTTTATATTATAACTACACTTAATTGAAGTTGTAATATCTATATAATACATAAATCAAAAATGATTTTGAGCCATTTTAGGCTATTCATATTATTTAATTATGTGACAAAATAAAGAGCTCATATTGGTCCATTCTTGTGCTTGGTTGGCAAAACAAAATGTTCTAATTGGCTAGAAAAAAATAAAAGGTGATTGTGCTCTCCTTCACTTACTAATGATCAACGATCGATTCATACATGTGACACTCATTCTTAAATTTAATTCTTTAACTTTCCATTTTCAAATCTCTAAATATATTTAGAAATAATATAAATACAATAATAATTATACACATAAATATAATAATTGTTGGATCAAATATTGAAATGTCCGTTAATAACATAGTTATTGAGAGACAAAATCATTTGCAATTTCGGAGTGTTGTAGCACTTCATTTATACAGAAGTACACTAACCCTCCTATTTTGGTGATATCCAACATTCATGCTTGAGAATTTGTATAAAAGGGAATTTTTGCTCAAATTTTAAGTACATGTGTTTGAACGAGAAGTAAAAAAAAAAAGTTTGAGTAATGTTTGTTTATGGAAGAAGAACATGGAGGAATATGTGAGGAATTTAAACTATACGATTGTATATATATATATTTTGTTCTTTGCTATTTAATTTTCATGTAATCACCACTTAAATATTCATTTATAAATGATATTATCCTTTGAATTTTTTTTTACTTATACACCTATTTAAATGTTAGGGACTCCAGTGTAATAAGTAAATTCAATCATGTTAGAATTTAATTCACCATATTTATCATTTAAATAGAGGATTAAGTTTTGTTGTTTTCGTTTGCACATAAGTGAACTGGATTTATTTATAGTATAAAAACTAATTAAACAAAATTTAAACATAATTACATGAATCTAAATTAAATTAATATTAATAAATTTTCTGATAAATCATAGCCCTACTAAATTAATTATAATTTTCCACTATACTACATAGTGTAAAGTCGTGGGTAAAAATGTATGCGGACTAGAAAATGATAGCCTAACCAGAGCGTGTTTTATTTTTAGAATATGATGAAAGTGTAGGACAAAATGAATCATATCTGTCAAAAAATAAAATCTTTAATGAAAAATAACATATTAAAATTAATTACTTTTAATTTTAATATACCACACAAATTAACAATCCTACAACATATACTAACAAGAAAGGTGACTAACATATAACACAAACATTTAAAGTGGCTAATGTAACACACAAATTAACAATCCTACAACATATACTAACATATCACCCGAATAATTAAAATGGCTAACACACAAATTAACAATCCTACAACATTTACTAACAACAAACGTGACTAACATATAACCCGAACAAGTAAAGTGATTAACATACAACGCACCTTAACAATCCTACAACATATACTAACAACAAAGGTGACTAACATATCACCCGAACAATTAAAGTGGCTAACATATCACACACCTTAACAATTTCACAACATACGAGTTGGTAATTGATTTGTCTCTGTGAATATACTCTTCCTTGGAGCGTGCTCGTAACAACCAACCAGTCTGCCATATCGTATTTCAGACTTGGATATTCAAAGAAGACGACCCGGCTTGCTTGATCAGCCAGGATGAATGGTTCGTATTTACTACGGTACCTCTTCTTATGGTTAATCTCAACCATTTCGTACTCCTTGTGCACCCTAGTACCAGCTAGACCCGGTTCATACCAGTCGACATGAAACAAAAATGTTCTTTTGATAGGCAATCCTGCATACTCTAGTCGAATAATTCTTTTCAGCTTCCCGTAGAAATTAAAGTTATCCCCTGATGAATTTTGATCAACCCACTTTGCTTGTGGACATGGCCGTGTTGGAATCCATGGTGTGAAATCTAAGATCGTTGACTATGTACGATGGAAAGTGGGCTACTCACAATGAACCCTCAGCTGGAAACTCTAAGTATAGACATGTGACTTTATTCACAGGATCACGGACATAGTTCTTGAACCAATCTGAAAATTTCGAAGGCAACTTATCGTCAAGTAGGTTTTCAATTTCATCATCTGCCATAATTGGATTCTTTGCAAGACAACGCTCTTTGAATACGTTGTTCAGACGATAACATGCATTCTAAATTAGGAAAGGTCTATATATTGCGAAGTAATATATATTTATGACTAATAATTATAAACTTATCCAACAAAAATCGTCATATATTTTTCAACTTCGGCACAGTTAGAGAGGAAATAATAGTGTGCTACGTTGTATTCCCACTCATCATTCCAATAAATCTGACTTTTTTTTTCCCTTAGCAGAAGGTTGTAGCTTCCTCTCGAACGTAAGTATTAGTCATTAATCCCTTAGGCTTGTTCTTGTTGCTGACATACTTCTTCAATTTACGTAGGTATCTGGGACACATAGTAAGTTTAGGTTGATTAAATATTGTAAGTAATAGTGAGGTAAAAGATATTCTTGAAGACGCACCTCTCGAATGTATACATCCATCGATACTGAACTGGTCCAGCAAGTCTCGCTTCATGAGAGAGGTGGACTGGCAAGTGTTCCAGAGAATCAAAGAGGCTATCTATCGTCCATTAGAAGAGCTGAACCAAAAGGAGCAGGCACTCCTTAGAGAATATCAAGAGCTCAGGATTGAAGTCCAGAAGCTTGTCCAAGTTCACAACAATTTACAGAAGAACTCTGAGTCGCTTTCTCATTCTTACGTAAGTTTGAGCCAGTCACTCATGTCTATGGGGGGGGAAGAGAATCAACCTGCCCAGAGAGGTAGAGGAAGGAAGAGAAAACAATTACCTACCCCTACAAGTCAAGTTCCAGAAAAGGACACACCTTCTAAGGAACTCGTGGTTCCAGAAGCCAGAGTTAGAACATCAACAAGGCTCAAAAGTATAGTAACTAGGGTTTCCAAGGTCCTTGTTATAGTTGAAGGAGATAAGCCATATGAACAACAAGAAAAAAAGGAAGAAGGAGAAATCCAAGGTCAGAAAACATGTAAGTCTCCAACAACAAACTTCAACAATGATGATGATGAGATTGACACAGATGAGCATCCACTTCACAAGAGAAGAAAAGTGGATAGCCTTCCTGAACCGCCACTGGCTGCTAAACCAATTACTGCCATAATTCCTTCTGGAAATACAAAATCGATCCAATGTGGATCTTCCAGCACAACCCCCAAAAGGCAATTAGAACTGGAGAAAGGCTTGAACAGAAAAAGGCGCAGGGATTTACAGTTTGGTCGAATTCAAGAGAAAGAACAAGAAAGACTAGTTGTTGCCCAAATTGAGTACGTCAAGACTAATGACATCCAATCAGCCTATAGATGCATACATCTACAGAATGGTTACTGGATACTTGAGCGACAACATTTGCTACTTAACAAGAAGTTTCCACAATTGATGTACAATCAAATGATGGCATGGAGAAACAACAAGCCTACATTGGTAAATCTAACAAATACTCACAAGTGGCTTGATTTTGAGGTTTATGTTAGGACTGAGGCTATGAAAAAACCATTGGATTTTATATGTCCTTATCCCAAGCCTGATGAGATACACAAGACCAGGAAATTGGATGGTACTCTCAGCAGACAGAACAAATTAGGAGTTGAACCTTATGAGTCACTCTACATGGAAAAGAATCAATACCTAGATGACATTGTATACTTGGAAGAAAGTTACAAGTATCATCAGGTATCACTACTGAAGGTAAACCACGCATGGGTGTGGGGTAAATACCTCTGGGTCAAGAACTTTGTGAAGTCTAACAAAGACCCTGCCAAAACTTACAAGGACGTTTGTGAGCTAGTCAGAAAGACAGAGCTCTCTGTCAGAAGGTTACTCTATGAATATATTGAAGCCTGCAAGAGGGTTGACACCCTTGATCCAAAAAGGTGCTGAAGAACTTGAGGTTTTTGAACCTAAGTTAATTTTGAAGATTTGAAGACTATTTGCTTGGAGCTTGGATTCTCCTGTTGTCCTAATTTACTTAGTAGCTTTTGTAAACACTTTGTTGAATTGATCTTTATTGTTCAATTATTTGTAAAAGTTATCTTGCATTGTAATGTTCTTTCTGATGATCATACTCTCAGAAACCTTCTATAAAAGATAATTTGTCAGCAAAGATCACTCCTTGTGATTTGGTTGATGTTACTTTCTGCACTTAATTTATCTGATTGAATATCATTTGAAATGATTAAGTGGTGGATTCTTTTCACTTCCATATTTGTAATAGGACTTTTAAGATAGTCATGGTTAACTGATCAAAAGGGGGGAAATTTGTTAGGAATATATGTTAGTATTTTTGATCAATTACC
>JAYMSP010000815.1:0-40771 GCA_036897095.1 Plantago elongata | reverse complement strand
ATTCAAATATATTTCAAAATATTTTTAATTATTTTACAGATAAAATTATATGATATTAAAAAATACATTATATAATCTCAACATATAAACAATAAACAGTCAAATATATACATTACTTGTTAAAATAAAACTAAATCCATAAAATTTCATGTATGATTGAAGTAATTTAATAATTTTTTATTTTTTTAAATTTTATTATTTCATTTTATCTAATTTAATACATTTATATTTTATTTTAATTTATAAAATAATTTCTTTAATTAATAATAATATTCAAGATTGATGTTGCGTCTTGTCCAGAAGAATTCAAATATATGTTCAAAATATTTTTTGAATATTTATAGTTAAAGTTATATTAGACTTATTAAAACTTTATCTGTGTAATATGGTATCAAAAATAAACTTAATAAAAAAATGAAGAAGAATTGAAAATTTAATGTTACACCAAATTTAACCCCAATGTATATATAAAAGGTTTGAAAATAAAAAATTTATTAGTGCTAATTTCACAATAAAAATTAATTTAAATAATATATGGATTATTGAAAAGTAACTACTATGTTTTAATTGAGTCACATATATATGCATGGGGTATGAAGCTAAATTTATATAGCTTGGGATAAAATGTAAGTCATGTCCCAATTAAAACGAATAGAAATGAACGACACGTGTTGGTAGATTTTCAATACAATACAGTTCATAATTATGTTTTTGATCCAAAAGTTCAACCCAATCAATAAGTGGTAAAGACATTGCAAGTCCCTTTTCAGAAAAGAAAAAAAAAAGACATAGCAAGTCACAATAAAAAGGGCGAGCAAGTGCATACATATATCAACTTAATTACATTTAAATTTAGTACTAACAAATACCAAAAATAAAACTGGGAGAATTCAACAAATGAGCTTTAGCAGTCTGGGATCCACATCAACTTCTGTTGATACAAGCTTCATTCTTGGTTACTTGAAGGTTTGTTTTCAAATAAATGACTCTTACATTCACAGCAATAGGGTTGCTCCCATCCAAATTGAACGAAAACTCCATGTCTCAAAAAGAAAGAAAAAGTTTTGGAGTTATTTTTTCTTTCCTAACTGGTATCCGCTCCATGCTACTAATCAAGTTGAGTAATGTCGGACCCTTTTTTAGGGGCAACACTACCAACGGTGTTTTTTACATCCACAAAGCTCAAACCCAAACCTAAACAAGTGAACTCAAGTTCCTTACTACTTGAACCAACCAACCGTTGGTATTGAGAGAGCTACTCTATATTTACATGCTTTAGTATTTACAAAATTGCAAGGAACTACAAAAACTACACAAAGGCAAGCTGTAACTCTCATCTCATCAAAACATTAGTCAATCTCACCTCATCTGACCTGAGAGCACCTCTTGAGCTCAACTCTGTAATTTATCTCCTTCTTCGACACAACCAACATACCATTCAGCTCTTCGACCTTTTCCATCAGAAGCTTTAACAATGGCACTTTAGATAGTGTTTTGCATGACCCCACCATCACCAACTTTTTCTGCTTTCAAGTACACCACAACTCAATTATACATTTCAAAAGTCCTTAGTCTTTAAGTTGAAAGCCATTTTTTTCAGAAACAAATACTTATATATAGTAGGAGTAATCTGAACCTTAGCGCGAGTAAGGGCAACATTGATCCTGTGCCAATCTCCAAGTAGTGAAGATGCGTTATTCCTCGGTTTCTCACAGGATCTCACAAAGGACACTAGTATGCAATCTTTATCCCTTCCCTATGATCAAAACATATGTGAGCAAATAAAACATACATGTTTTACTCAATAGCATCTTCATATTCATGTATATCCACCAAACGCTAAGCAAATACGATTGTGATTGTACATGAGAAATACGTAAGAAATACATGTGTAGTGTACAATCAACTATTAACATAATACATTTCAAGAGCTTCATACTGTAGCTCTCTAATACATTAACAAAAGATAATAACATGACTTCAGACAAACCAAGAGGCACAATACTTCATGTTCTATGCTAGCCCAAAAGAAGCAACCAGCAGTCCAGAACAGCTCATTTTACCTTTTGAAGAAGTAATATGCTAGTATTTGGCACACATACCTTAATTTAATGCGACCCAAAATATAAATTAACATGTAGTCACATCATCAATTTAAACTTTAAAGCATGCCAATGACTTGTGCAAATAGTAGGAATGCCTAGAATATCGGCATTGTAATGCATTACATGAGCTAAGGAGTTACCTGATATTTGTCTATAGTATGTATCTCTACAGGTTCAGAAACAGCTTCCCTAATGAGATTTGCCTGAGAGTTATAGGGGGTGATAATCCCAATATCCTGCTCTTCAATGCCTCTAACTAAAAGTGCTTTAGTAACCTATTGACAAAGGTCATGCCAAAAACATATTAGAAAGGTCTAGAGATATGGAATTACCGGATACTACACTAGAAACCCTTAATATCTGGAGGACGAATTAAGAGTTAAAGATCAAGGCATTTACCTCCACAATTATGTAAGCTTCAATTGTGTTATTTACAGCTTTGAGATCACTAGCCTCGTATGCAGGCAACATATCTGAATTTGGCAGAAAAGTTGCACAACATTTCACCTCGAAACATGAAGTACTAGAATATATTCAAGTGCATACATAATAAGTCCATCCAATAAAAAATTACTAGCAGAATGTACCTGTGTTAATAAATATAACCGGCTTGTTTGGGTTCAGCACCTGCCAAAGTAGGATGCATAAGTTTCTTTTTCTCTAAACTAGAAAAAGAATGCTAGCTATCAAAGTTTGAAGTCATAATTCCACAGTAAGCTGCTCCTTAGCCAGCCTGCTACTGTGGCTGGAGATAGTATTGTCACAAAATAGAAGTATTAGGACTGCATGCTTATATGTTAAGCTAGAAGTCAACAGTAAATTGCTCCATAGTAACCTGCGGGTAACAGGTTTAATGACTAGATTTAACAGTTTACAAAAGGATTTGATAACTGTTAAGCTAGATGCATCGTAATCACCCCCGCCCAGGAGCAATTACAGCACTGCATTTCACTGTTTTATAGATTAAGAGTGTTTTAGCTGAGAATAAGCAGTGTCTCAAATAAAATAGAGAAGGTGGAGAAAGATAAAATAATGTATGCCCTTTCTGTTGAAATGAGGGTTGGACTTTGGAGGGAAAAACTGAAAAGGACTTGTGAGGAAACAATTGTATGCAAACTCTCCTGCAAGGAAAGCTCCCCTTAAACAATCTATTTGAATCAAGGTAAGATTAGTATAAATATAAAGATCCGAACAAAGCTATCTGCTAGTCAAATACCTCCATCAGCCATGCAGGTGCAGGTGCAGGTGCTGAACATCTGTACTTGATTTTCGCATTCTCTATTTCTGAAGAGCCACAGCATAATCTATTTCCATATATCAAGGCATTTGACAATTCCATTATGCCTGAGCACATCCGGTACTGCAAGTTGTAAAAAGGCTGGCATTAAGGGCCACAGTCGCAAAAATAAACAGTCATATTCAGCTGGAAAACAAGGTTACCTGGCTATGCAAAGCTGCAATTGCCTGTGGATGTGCTTCAGAGAGCCTACAGAAGAGACTCAGACTCATTCCATTCTCTTTAGCCTCTGGACTCTAATATTAGATGCCAGAATAAAATAATTCTAGTTAGCCAAACTTCAGATGGAAAGCAGGAAAGTCAGAAAGATAAGAGAAGCACCTGGACAAGTGGAGGTAACTGATAATGATCTCCAACAAGAACAAATTTTGACGAGAGCATCAATGGTCCCAATGACACCTGATTGGTAAATGGGATCAAATCATCAAACTAGTTCCATGATTCTTTCACAAATGGAGATTAAAGTCATGACATGTTCATTTATTCACGATATAGGTCATACAATTAATATGCATATACATGTGAATAAACATAATCTTGCAGCTTGAAACCGTGAAAGTGCATGTGGAAGTGCGAAATGAGGGCCAAAATTGAAGAATCTGTGTTTGGCACACGATTGATATAGCATGGAATAATTAGAGATGGTTATGTATCATCACATAAAATTTTATCAATTTTTTTAGTGATTGACAAAGTGAAAGAGATGCAGAGATCAGAATCCAGGTAAAGTACTCGAGCGGAGTTAATATGTATTTTTGGTACTTTACATAAGGTCTTAGTTCTACAAACAAGCCGAGTCAAGCTGAGTATCACATAACTCAGCTCGATTTGATCTCTACTGAAACCTAGGGTCATCTTGCAAAAGAAACTAGGCACAAAATCAAGCTCGAACTCTGTAGCAAAAAATGAAAAAAAAATCAAAAAAGGTTCTTAAAAAGGTATATATTACATAATGAAAGGAATAGAAAAATCATGGGGGGAAAGTAATTGGATATAAAAATTACTCCCTCCGTTGTTTTACAAGGTTTACATTTTGGTTTTGTGTGAATTATAAGAAATAAGATATAAAATAGCAAGTAGCTGTTAGAAAGTAAGAAAGAGAAGAGAAAAATTAGAGAGAGAATTGATAGAGTGGGAAAGAGAGTGATACAAATTTAATAATTGAAGATAGTGAGTTTCCAAAAAAGGAAACGTTAACATTTTATAAAAAAAATCCTGAAATGGCAAAAAGTAAATCTTCGGAGGGAGTAATAAATAGCACAAATAACAACATATCATATCAAGTTATCAACTAAATGGTTTAAAAACTACCTAACTCCATTCTGCTATTCGATGACCATTTGACTTTATATAGATCCTCTATATTATCGAATTGCATTTTATTTTTTTTTGAATTAATTAAAGTTCATTGAAGCAGAGTACAAACAAAGAAGGGGGGGGGGGAAGAACCCCAGCATACAAGTACTACATATATCAAATAGTTTAGATCAGTGTCAAATTGCATTTTATGTGCTTTTGTAATACATTTTCCCAACGTAATCTAGGCATAAAGTGTTGTCAATTGAGGATGTAAAAAAGTCAAATGAGTATAGAGTAGCAGGACAGAAGGCGTATAGCATAGCGAGGCTTGGCAAGTACATTTAGCCAAGACTAACTATTCTCATTAGCTGAACAAGTACTAAACCAAGCTTGAGCTCGATTCAAGAACCTTATACATTAAGCCAAGCTCAAGCTTTAACGAGCCTAGTACTCGTTAACCTTGACTCCCATAACAACTCTAGCTCTGATCACCATCGGAAATTATTTTAGCTGAAAGATCACTTCATTAAAATGGTTGGACTCCATAAGATTAAAAGTCAGGAAATATAAGAGGCGGAGAGGTAGCAGGTCTCACCCAACATACTTTCTCCCAGCGACTCGCTATCAATAAGGTAAGATCCTTGTTAGGCTAACTATCAATACTTACTGCATGAATTTATTGTTGCCATGAGATGCTTCAAGAGTTGCTATTACAAAAATAGTACCTTTTGTCACACAGGAATAAAGCAATAAGTGATAGTATGCAGTCGGTATATGGCACCGCTGAAATGTATTGTCAGAATATATTGCTGATGTCTAACTTGAGGAAATGCATATCAAGTGAAGAGGGATCGGCACCAACTCATTATGATAAATTTACCATAGTATATGAGAAAAAGCAACAAAATATGCAATAGTTATTCCCCTCTGCAAGTGAAACATTACCGGTAGAGTTATTTGTCCTGCTTCGTCCATAATGCATATGTCAAATCTCTTGTTAGTAAGCAAAGGACTGGATATTCCCAAGCAAGTAACAGCAACAACCTTTGTATCTTCCATCTTTTGCATTATCTCTTTAGTACTATTCATATCCATCACTGACAACACAAAATTGAAAAAGTTACTTAAGTTCATTTCAAGCTGAAAAAATTGCTTGCCAATTGTCATAAACTTTCAATCCAACCTGATAAGCTATTTTCTTGAATATCTTCATGTACAGACTCATATCTACCAATACGCAGAAAATCGACACCCTGTATAATTTTTCATTGATCAGAAAAATGACACCAAGGAAGATCATTAAGAAAAGAAACTAACAGAAGGGAAAAGAGAGTAAATAAATAACATGTCAAAGTTTGCTAGCTTTTGATCAAACAGGAAACTCTGGGGTTTAGGATAAGATAACAATGAAGTGACATTTTGTTTTAGTTGTGATCTTATATATCATATCTTTGCATACTATAATAGTATAATGTTAAGGGTGGCTGTTAGATAAAATGGTCAGTTATCAGCCTCATCATTTTAAAACATTTTGTGGCATACTATAATAGTATAATGTTTGCCTCCTAGGATGTTACATTGTGTAGCAGGAAAAGTTAAAGAAAGAGACAGACATGTGTAAATAATCTAAATCCTGCAATGTCATTTGGTGCAAGATTTCAGTGGTTCTAGATTGTGGGAACTTTATAGTATCACATATACTTCACAATATAAAGACCATCACAATTCACATGTGACATGGACAAATACTACATGCCCCATAGTTTCCTGTGATTGTCTGAATTGGAGTGTCCAGGAGTTCATTGACTCCGTTGCTAAAGACCTCTTAAATGGTATATACATCCTTTTCGGGCAAACATGGAAGGGGGTGAAGTTTAGACTCAAAAATTTAAAGGGGCAAGTTTAGGTGGTGAGGATTTTTTTTTTTTTTTTTGAAACGGCAAAGATTAGAAGGAAAACTTGTTCATGATGTGAAACAAACAATTGACCAATGGAATTTTAAATTTGAGACCAGAGCGGTGAGAATATATTATTACCTGAGCTTTTAGTTTGATAAGCAAATTGTCAACAGCAGAGTTTGTGTAGGACGTAAGCAAAATAGATGCGCCTCTCATCAACAATGCTTTCACAGCATGAACCATGGTGGTTGTCTTGCCAGTCCCGGGCATTCCAAGAATCAGAGCATAATCCTTAACTGTGAGTATCTGGGAATAGCAATTCACCACAGGTATAAGCAAGAAGAAACCAGAATTTTATTGTTCTTTTGACTGGTGTCTTTAAAAGGTGATAAAAAAGTGGAAATTTTTGTGGTATTTCACATGAGTGAAAATAGAATTTGTTAAGTTACCTTCAATATAGCTCTTCGTTGATCAGCATTTAAACTTTTTTCAGACCAAATGTATGAAATAGCAGGGTCTTGGCTATATATGCAACCACTGTCAAATCTGGGCATCTAAACCAAAGCAAAAGATATTGGAATATCTGCATGACTGATGGACAAGACTTTCATGGCAGTTGAAGTTACCTCAAGGTCAACAATCATCTTCCTCAGGCAAGAACTGCTTTCCCTTTGTAAAAACAGTTGAATAAGGTTGTACCTAGTAAAGATAAAAGCATGCAGGTGACATCCCTATATTATAAAAGAAGTGGGAGAACCAATTATGGCAGGAAGGGCGAAACGATGTCTTTTGGTTACCTCATTATTGCAAAAGATGACATAGATTCATCTTTGTCAATTCGCCAGGATTGGTGATGAAGATCTTCTGCAGTTGGACCTGGACTGTTCCCTGGAAGCCTTAAACGCTTTGTAAAAGATACCTAAAAGTTCAAGGATTCAGCTAGGACACACCTTAAACATGGTGTATGGACTTTGGAAATTGAAGATTACATTCTTTAGTTTGACAGAAAGATAAAAGTAAATGTGCAATTGGACCTGGACTGTTCCCTGGAAGCCTTAGACGCTTTGTAAAAGACACCTAAAAGTTCAAGGATTCAGCTAGGACACACCTTAAACACGGTATAAGGACTTTGGAAATTGAAGATGACATTCTTTAGTTTGAAGGAAAGATAAGAGTAAATGTGCAATTGATGAATTGATAAGGTGACATTCATATTTCATAAGTTTGCAGGTGATAAGATAGTTAAATGGGTATCCATTATGTAAAGACCTATGCTAAAAACCAGATATAGTGGTTACTGTACTTACAGTGACATGGGAGTTACCAGTGTCCACTATGATCCCATTAATAACTCGTAGATTACCAGAATCAGTACTCAGTGTCTGCGGCAACAAAAAACAAGAAATGTTTATTAGGAACCCGTTACAAGCAAAAGATAGAGAAAATTCATAGAACTACAGAAGTGACATTTAGAAGAGATTGGGTTGAGAAAGAGCTTGAATGTGCTATTGGAGGAAGAAGAAAAAACGTACCACATAGTCCCCATTTTTTAATGTGCTATTAAAGGAAGAAGAGCTCGAAGAAACTCCATGTGGTTGTTCAGAATTAACAATAGGAAATTCCTGGTGCACAAAGCGATAATGGAACCGATTTCCTTTGGAAAACATCTTTGGGGATGACTTATCCGAAGCATCAAGAACGAGTGATGACAGTGAAGTACTATGGCGATCAGTCCTCAAACTCTCCGAACACCAGCTATCTTTCTTCGCATTCTGCACATAAAGTTAAAAATGTATGAATTAAACTAAGAGAACAAGTAAAGTTTGTAAGTTGTAACTCAGTGACAGTACCTCCAAATGTCTGGCCTCTAGATCAACTAATCTCTCCCACTTCCGGAGAAAACTAATGTGTGTGGTTGTTAAATGGGAAACTAGTGACTCGTATACATCCCCCAGTCCACTTCCCTCAACAGTTCCACCACGTGCCTTGAAAATCAAATGTAAATAATAAGATAAGAGCACGACAGAGAAGATTCAAGAACAATATACATGGGTGTGCAAAAGATAATCAAAATTATACTCCTATATCATTGCTAGTCACTAGAGTAGGAACGGTTAATTTTGAGAACATTGACTAGAGTCACTAAGCACTGAAATATCCCACCAGTTCATCTACATAGTTATCTGTGCAATTCAAACAATGCAAAAAAGTTCCATTTGATATGGAAAGTCTATACAGGATAGCTACCTTGTGGTAGATAGTACAAGCACTGAGGTGGCGACAATTTTTGCACATGTTTGGGGACTGCATAAAGATAAATGAAGAAAGCATTAGGGTTTTATTTGGAAATTATTGTGCATAATTTGAGCCAGAACTTGGTAGTAAAAGCACCTGTAACATTGGTGGCAATTGTTGCAGTGTTGATGCCTTAAGGAGGTCATTTGCAAGTTCGTTGCGACGCATTATAAGCCCAATTAAGTCCGATCTTTTGACAGTAATTCCCTAGAGAAAGCATTCAAATAAAAGTACAGAAGGGGGGTAGATAAGTGGAAAATACAACGGGGATGGTACATACCTCTGTCTGATCTGTATGAAGATAATAAAGAAGCCCATGTTCAATATTTGTCATGTATCTGAGTGTGAAGAAAAATAAACAGTGCCAATATGTAATTAGAAAAGGCTAACATTAGATCAGAAAGGAAACAAACCCAAGTCTTGGGAAATAAATCTATAAATGCATAAAAAAACATGTAAAACTTTTAGGAACAACTGGTTATGTGTTCATTGGCTGGGAAACTAACCTTTCTGACATGAGAAGAGTATATAACATCACTTGAGCACTGTGCTCCATGGCGGCCTGCTCCACAAAAAATAACCATATACAGAATGCTCTAGATTATTAGGTGGAAAGAAGAGCCAGAGAATTATTGAGATGTGACCGTGATGTAAATGTGCACAATGTCTCAGCAGTACGTTCTTGAAAATCAACTTGCCTGTCCACTTGTTCCCTTCCCCGTTTTGAACTCCAGAGGCATAATTATCTCATTAACTTCTCCTACATTTGTATTGGACTGAACTCGCAGAGAAGCGTCAATCATCCCTTTCAATCCAAACCTGGGTGCCCAAGCCATTTCTTCTATGTCAATTACCTATATATTTTAAGAAGGCATTTCATCAGGCATGGGGTGATAACAAAAGAAGGACCCATCAGTTCCATACCAAGTTTCATGATATCAGATTAACAGAGAATATATGGTTAAAGTTGAACAATTTAGGGACAAAATCATGTTTTATGTATCCCAAAAATTAGATTCTACTTGTAATGATCAAAGGTCTCATCTATCACCAACATTTTATGTGTATGTCCATGACAGAAATTTTTACATTGCATATGGAGACTGACACCTCAGTTATAGCGAAAGATATTGGGGCTTAAATTTACTCAAAACAGAAATAACCTGAAAATTTCAGATTTAAAAGTAGATTCTACAATCTAATGTGTAGTTAATACTATTCTGCTGGGATAGACCTTGAGATACTGAAGAGAGACCAATGAAACAATGAGTGCAATTAAATTATGAAGCTTAATTGTAATACGAAATGAAACAATATCTGAAATTTAGTTACCATTCAGCTGTCAAATCTACATTGTAATACGAAATATTGAGGCTTAGTTATTCGAAATGAAACCTAAAATTCAGTTATCAAGAAAAAAGGTAGCATAATATAAGTTTTTTACTTTTCTTCTGAGCCAAATATTGTAAATTAAAAGAAGGTAAAGTTAATAAACAGTGTAGCTGTATCAGAAATGAGGCTATCTATAATGCACTATGAAATTATATCTAGAATTCAGTTTATAGTTAATAAAATAAAATTATCTCAGAGTCGTTCACCAAAGCTCAGTTGTAATACAAGTTGATGCCTGGTTCTTACTCAAAATGAAATAATTTTAACATAAAGTTATCGAAGACGTTGGTATAATCTACAATTAAGTTTCCGTGTTACTGTTCAGATGGACCTTGGAATTTTATAGTGTAAAATGAAATAAGCAGTAAACATGGTTATTTAACAAGCTATCTAGATAGGAAGGGTGGATCCCTTACTTCAGCAATCTTGATATGCTTGGATCCTTCACCAGCCCTGAAATCAATGCTTGGATTTCTGGAACCCTGTAACAAATAGAATCAGTGTCGTGAAAAAAAAAAAAAAAGACAAAAACATTGCAGAGTAGACACAATGAAATGGTAGACATTGTTCAAGGAATAACATTACTGGATGAGAAAAGAAAGGAAATTATTTTTCATAGATAGTGATAGAAAGTAGAAACACTACAAATATGTTGAAATTGCTACCTGGAGTGATCAGAAACAATAGTGAAAGAACCCTTGCATGTAAACAAATATACTCCAATGGCCTGCATTAGTTCCATGTATGCATGGACATATAAATCTTTACTTATTTATTGTGGCTGTTAAAGTTATCCGCTCACAATTACAGAGTCATTTCAGTCAGGTTACAGGTTAATTCTGTTTACATATTTGGCCTGACATTCTGATTCGACATGTGGTTCTAGTATAGATGTTATTTGCATCCTTTTCTATTTTACCCACATATTCAGTAATGAGTACTTCAACATAAGTCACTAGCGGACTAGCCAATCATATCTACAGGCACTGAGTTTATACCTGTGAATCTCGAAAGCAGGAGATCCAGTTCAATATTTTTGGGATTGCCTCAATCAGCCTATTCAAAATATCACTTTCATTCGCTGCAATTACCAAAGGAAACTGAATTTAGTATACAGAGAAAAGATAATGATCATGGTTCCATATTCAACCGTGTCTCTCATCAAACTTAAGCTCTTGAATAGTATGAAAGGGTAGTAAATGAATGGCATCCCACATCAAACCTAAGATCTTGAGTATTATGAAAAGATAGCAAATGAATTTCTACATGCTAAAGGACTTGATAGAGTGATTCCTGTTTCACCGTCACTCACCTCCGCATGCATAAAGGCTCTCCAGACTCTTCTGAAGCACGGTTCTAGAGTATTCCTCCAGGTACTCTTTATTAGGGAATTCAGTAACGAGGCCAGCCTGGATTTAGGGGGGAGATGTTAGTTTTTCCTACTAAACTATTAAAAATGTCTCGCTGATATGAAACACAGTCACGATATATAAGCAAAAAATCTATATATGTCATTGCTCCAGTAACCTGAAATATCTGATGCAATAAGGTTCCAATTAATGCTGGCACCGAATGCTCATTCTGTTTTAACCTTTCATCCAGGACTGTGCGCCTTGGGCAGCTAAAACTAGCAGAAACCTAGCAGTGACAATTTTATGACTAATTAGACCAAATATAGGCACAGCAGGTGTTGCAGCAGAAATCAGATTCAATAATGCAAATCAATATTTATATGCACGAAGAGAAAAGTAAGTCAACTGGATGAAGTGTACCCGAGTGCCAGAAACCAAAATATCTGGGTGGACAATGATAAAGTTTTTCTCACTATTTACATCACACTTCCCGTTCGCATCAAATTCACCAATGACATGCACAGTGTCTCCAGGTGAAACAACGCTATGGGACCTAGGAGGAAATTGAACAGAAGTGATATAAAAACAGAAATCCATTACACAAAAACAGGAGCAGATGAACGGTGACGTATAAGACTATAACAAATAAATGTTTCTCGCTGCGGCAGCCAAATCTGAACCTGTAACTGCTGGTTTTTGGTGAAGTTGTGTCCGATCAGTGGACCGAGAATTACAGCATTTTAGCAAGCAACCAGAGTATTCACGGTTAATATGAAGTGTGTTTGTATGTAGTTTAGGGGACTTTAATTTCATTCCCAAGGGCAACCTTTATGTGTATGGGAACTAGAGTTCGATGAGCTTACTCAAGAGTTAAAATCTGTAAACAACACGCGCTGGAAGACTGGGTTTGCATATTTAAAAACAAAGTGACTTATTTTCAATATTCAAAATCATACGATAATACAAGTATTCCTACCCATCAAGCAACAATTATAAGTCATCCCTGAATAAAAAAATAAACGAAAATTAAAGGTAAACAAAAAGGAAATGATACAACATTTACATAGTTAGATGATAACGCTCTTTATATTGACCTAACAGGCAAATATACTAGACAAAAGCTTCACCTACAAACATAGTGACAGAAGACATAATTGTGAATATAGGTATCCAAGTGACTTTTTCTCTAATGGCTATCTCTGTTCACTTACCAACTGTCCCACAACTGCAAAGCTCGCTCCACTCCACTCTCTTCATTCAATAACCGCAGCACCTGTGGCGCCAATGCTCAGGCCTCAGTAATAAATCCATAGTAATTATAATGTACAAGTTCCTCAAATGCTACCCATACCTTGAACTGGGATTGAGAGTCAGATAATTCATCGCAGACCTGAAACAAAAACATGAAAGCAGAAAATCAATAGAGTGTCACTTCCAGTCGAAAAGCAGTGAAGTATAAGTGCACACCTCCAGTACGAGGAAGTTGATATTAGAGCTATTGCAGTTCTTTTTCAGGGTTCTTGCACTGGAGTTAACGGCAAGAACGTTTTTTAGGGGCAGGGGCCTATCAGCATCTAATAATGATCTCTCGTCTCTACAGGAGGAATCTTCAGATATCACGTCTTCCACTTGATCTAGCAGTTCAATAAGAGCCTGTTCAAAACAAAATTTATTGTTAAATACTGTAGTGAATACATATACTTCTGAACTGATGAATATGTATTGAAGATACTCTACAAGGATAGACCCACACCCTGTAAATACCAAAGGAAAAAAGGAAAAAAAAAATGATGTATTTTAGGTTGATATGATGAAGATCATATATGTAAGAACAAGAGATTTTAGACCTTTTTGTGCTGCCGTGAACCAAGATGATCGGGGATTCCACTGGAATCTGTACAATCATGAACCTGCTGTATGCACAAGATCATAAAACAAAGGACGAAAACGAAAAATGAAAGAATACAACAGAAATTAAGAAACAAGCATGGAGGGTAAGTTATGATAGTAGTCACCTTGTCATGGCAACATGATAGGGATGGTGGTGTAGTGAACGGGCTCTGAGAATTAAGAACTTCAGGTTTACAGTTACTATTTGCATTACTGATATTCCCCTGAGACGTCACATCACCATCTGACTTGGTCTTTGTTGGTGCAGCATTGTCAGAGCATATCAAAGATTTTTCACATGCTTTTAATGTAGGTGAAGAAAGCCATTTCTCAAGCTTCCCTGACCTGCCGGGAGAAGTTTGCACCTACCTACCAGGATTATCTTATTGTTCCCAGAGGAAGAGGATAAGTAGGATTCAAAGTAAAAATAAAGAAACACGGACCTTTCTTTGGGAACACTGCTGAAAGTTCATTGAGTTGAACCTTGAAGAGTCTGCCAATACCTTCATTGTCTTTGGTATATGCTTGGATATGGAATGTAACCTCTCATTTATTGGAGAAATTTTCCATGTCACCTCATCAACAACATCATCTTGGCTCTGCTTGATTAACTAAAGAGAAAAGATGCATAAAAAGTTAAAATGACATAAAAAAAGACTTTCAAACTAGCTCCAGACAAATCTATATTCTAGTTCTAAAGTCAAATAAAAAGGGTCTTAATGTACTGTATTGTAGCCCATTTCACGAAACATAATAACCACAAGAAACCCATTAAACATTAGCCAAATATGGAACACCTTGATCATAGGTCCACCAATAATCGACATGAATGAGTTATAAAGAAATGGTGCAATGTGACCTCAATCAAATTTTGTAAATTGCGCAGGTAACCTTGCACGTAAATTGTTCGATAAGTCATTTTGCCACCCCCCCCCCCACCCCGCCTGTAATCTTTATTATCCCTAGCCCAGACTGAAGCAAAATTGATATTGCCCATTTAGTGTTGTAATTGTAAATACAGTAAAATAATTATAAAGCCTAAACATTGACAAGTTCATCAGCATAAAGACACGAAGAAAGAGTTAAAGAGAAGCTAGCAATACCATTCCAGGTGAAAACTTGAAGCGCTTAGCTAGCGATATGGTCTTACAGGGCTCCGGTGAAACCTCCATCAGATCCTCTTGTTCACCATCGTCAATGACCACAATTTCCTTGTGACGAGCAGAGTTAGACACCTCAGGGTCTTTTACAGATGAATCCACGGGTTTAAGTCTGGGGTTTTGATTTGTCCGGGTGGAAGTGGGTTCCGGATTGGTTTTCTGAGCAAGGGTTTTGTGGGTCTGCGAGTGGCGTTCGAAGAAATGTTGGATGCCGAACTTGGCAGGCTGAGATGGCTGCTGGAGTTGCTGCTGATTGGTCGATTTCTTCGTAGAGCTTGGCCTCTTTTTCGGCGGCATTATTATCGTAAATTCGTAACTATTGCTGGGTGAATACTGATAGAGTTAGTTACTGAGTGGGTGATATTCGATGGTGATTTCAATTCGGAATCAGGAGAAGAAGAAGACGATGATGAATTGGAAATGATTTTTCTGCAGAAATGTCAATTTGGGGCCTTCATTTCCCGCCAAATCATTTTATTTTTCATCATCCCGCTTTTTATTTTACCATCTAATTTACGGTATTATCTATTCCACTGTTATTATTTAAATTGAATTAAAATTATCTTAATTTAACTAAAGTATAAGTATAAAATATAATTAATAAAATATAATTAATAAATCAATCATTTGGCCAATAAATTGATGCTCGACAAATTTAAGTAAATAAGTGACATGTGTTTTTCATAAAATTATAATAACTATTTGGGATGCAATTTGAATTGGAAAAATTTAATTTAAATTAACTTTTTATATATAAACAGCCAATTTAAATTGAATTTTTTAAACATGTTAAACAGCCCATAAACTTTGTTATGGGTTCATTTGTTAGTGTCGCATGCCACCAAGGCCAAAACTTGAAGGAAATGCAATACTAATGTACTCTATCAAGACGTAATAATATTTTTGTATATATTGTTTAATTGTTTCATATATAAGATGCTTGATAACGACTATAAACGTTTAAGACAATATTTAAAACACAAACACTTAAATCTTTTCATAACTATAATTTCCAGTCAAAATCTTGGAGAAGAGAAGATTTTTTTAAAATATTTAAAAATCATGATTTTTAGTGTTTTTCACCGTTTTTAAGTCTTAACGATCTGGCCGGTATAGTTTCTTAAAAAAACGCCGAAGCACACATTTTTCATTATGATTTTAATAGGTTATGTTATGATTTTAAGTTGTTAATATTGAAAGTTTTAGTTACATTTTTAACGTATTTTGTTAATCTTTTAAGAGATTATATGATAGTTTTAATGCATTATGCTTTCAGTTACAGTTTATCCTCATTTGTTAATTTTTTAAACATATGATGTGATGGTTTTAAGGACCTACATGATATTTTTATGTTAACTTGTTATAGTTTAAAGTGACAATCTAATACATTAATTAAACATCAATTAAACAAGTCTAACAGTTTAAGAGTTGTCATTAAACCAATAATAGACAAATTTAAAATAAGCTACTTAAACACTTAACCATCCAAATATCCTGGAATGTCTATTATCGGAGAAAAAAATACAATAAATTTTCACTTGACGTTTTTTTTATGCAAATACATTAACTTGTTGAAATAAACTTATTTTTCTGATCAGACTTGGTGACCTACAGTTTTCTATCTCCTGGTGCATGTGTTTGTTGACTTTGAGAGATAAAAGACATATCATTCAACTTAATGGCATCGCCACACCTGCATTAACCATGCATGACAATGCATCTTAAAATCTCAAAAAATACCTTTTAAAACTATAATTAAGCATACGTGCATGCAACACAAGTTAAAAGCAACAACATTTATGCTTAACACATAATAGTCACATCTCAAAACTATAACAATGCCTTTTAAAACTATAACAAAGTATTTTTAAAAATTAAATCATAAATATTTCACCATAGGCTAAAAGCACCAACGTTGTTGCTTAAATCTACAATAATAGATCTTGAAACTATAACATTTGCGTTTAATCAATAACATATAGAAACATTCAACCCAGGCTAAAAACGACAATATTGGCACTTAAAACCATAATAGTATATTTTGAAACTATAACAATGTCTTTTACAACTATGACAAAACATTTACAAAATTTAAATCCATAAAAATTTTCACCAAATCTTAAAAACACTAATGTTGCTGCTTAAAACTTAATAATAGGTATGGAAACTATAACAACGATACTTGAAACTAAAACACTAAACAAAAGGTAAAATCATAACAAAGATACTTACAAATGTAATACCGACTCTTAAAATCATAACAAATCACCGGATTACGAAATTCGATTTTTACTTTACGATTTTCAGATCTAAAATTAGATTTTAAATCTAAAATCAAATAAGAAAATATGAGATCGTACAATCATGAAATACAACAATTAAAAGGTCGAATTTCACTTTGGATTGAGATTTTAATGAAAAAAGCAACATGAATTTGTTGATTTTAACATTATAGCAATTGAATTTGAAAATTCGATGAATCTAGAGAGACGGAGAGAGATATTGATCAGTAGATTCAATTACTCCAGTGAAATTGGATCCGGTAGAGGTTCCGACGGAGTGAGGGCGGAGCAATTTCTCTAGCGGAAGCATAGGTGGAGAGAGGGAAGAAGAAGGAGGCGAGAGAGGGGCATGTTTCTCTCTAAAAATTTTGTAGATAAAGAATGATTGTTGAGTTTTGTGAATTATTATGAGAGAGTGTATTGTTATTTGGGTCTTTGTACAAATAATAAAAATTGATTTATTAGTGTTTATGTTCGATTTTTATTATAAAATTGAATTTTATTATGGATTTGAATTTTTCTCTTGTTTATTATACTCACACTTTTAAAAATGAATATTGAAAACGACTTAGAATCTGATTGATTGAGGAAGTTGGTTTGGCACTTGTAAACGCCAAATTCATAGAGAGGTCCAATTATAAAGACAAGTTATGTGCTAGTGCAGGTCTTTTTCGACACATTTTTCTTTTATGTGTCAAAATTTGGACTTTGATTCTTGTCTTGTTTTAAGGAAATAATTGGAGTAAAGCAGCTCTTTCTATTATTTTTCTCTTTTTAGTCTAGTGATCGGTGGTTTCTTTCTCTCTTCAATCCTTTCAATAGTGGGAGTTAGCTTAAACCACATCAGCCGACGTGCTTTCCATGTCAAACTTCAAACTTTGGGTTTTCATTTACCATACCTTTTTCAGTCTGAATCTGTATCTTACATAGTGCGATTTAATTATTTTCTATCCATCCGATCCGATCAATTTATAGTAATTTATTTTGAAATATTGAAATTTCAACTTTTCACCTATTAAATAGAAAATCTTAATTAATATATTTTATTTACAAAGTATCTGTCTTTTTATTTACAAAGGATGGAATTGTTGATGTTGAAATACAATTCTTGAACTTGACCTATATCCAATGAATGGACTTTGGACTTAGACTCATATCCTACTAATGGTGCGATTTGAACCACACACATCTCATAGTGACACTATTTATCTGCTTCAGTCTGAAGGTTTTATGTGTTTGTTACATTACACATCTCTCTCTCTCTCTCTGTGGAAGCTAATATGTGGAGTACTACTATTTAGGTTTTAAGTTTTGTTCGAATCCAAACTCATTATGTTCAGTTCAGTTCAACTCTATTATACTCCCTCGGTCTTAACTTATTCTTCTTGTATCTTTTTTCGTCCGTTTCAATTTTATATATATTTTTTCTTATTCAGTCACCATTCACAATAAATTATTTATTACTTTTTTCTATCTTATCAGCGTCTATTCTATTTTATATATTTTAGAAAGAAGACAGTTAAATTCAGCTTTGAATAATTACGGTTGGAGAGGAGAAGAGAACGTAGAATTACTCATATGGAGTATATTCTGCAAGAAAAATTGGAATATCTCTGCATGCCACGACAGTTTAAGATTTGGTCTAAAACTTTAACTAATGACCATTTTAGATTCAGACTGCCTCTCTGTTTAATTAGTTATCTTCTCTTAACTTCTGGAATAAGATTGAAGATGAATAATGTATCTCACAGATTCTACAGGGATTAAGTTTACCTGGACCGACTTTGTGATCTACCCATACTTTTTGCTGACCTCACCTCACCTGATTGATTGATTAATTAATTAATTAATTAATTAATTACTCCAGTCCGTAGTATATAGTATATGTTAACTGTAAAGTCGAAATCAATGGATGATATTGAAAATGATAAGATGCCGTGCTAAAATTTGACACATGCATTTTATAGATGGTTTTGTGTACTGAATATTATATGGGCATGGACATTTATTATTTAAGATAACGAATTTTCTTCTATTTTTGGAAATAATTCTGTATTTGTGGTTGGAACTTTGATCATCTCAGCTCATGCATAAATTAACATAGGAATTTAGAAAATGATGGGCGCTGCGCTGCTACATAAACCTAATTGAACAATATAATAAATTTATTATTATACTCTTAAAATGTCATTTCAATTGTTAAAGTGTCATTTTAATTTTATAATATATATCACTTTTTTTATTCTTCAACAATATAATAAGTTTTTAATTGTCAGGTTAAAGTGTCACTTTACTGGTTAAAAGTGTTGTTTCATTATTGCACTTTTGTTTAGAGAATAAAGTTTATTCTCTATTTTCTAACAACCGACGACTCAAAAGTCTATTTTAGTTTTTCTCCGTTTGTAACCTCACAACCCACACAAAACTACTTCAGAATTTTTACATATGCGGTCCAAAGTATATGTTTTTTAAAGGAATCAAAAACACTTTAGAACAAGATGATCGAATCAATCTAGTTGAACGTTGTGGTTGTTGACTGGGTTCATGCAAATAAACCAACTAGAAATGTTTAGAGATGGCAATGACTTTTGGTTAATTTTGGACATTTAATTTTTTGGTGTGTATTGTATCCATTAACAAAAACTCAAGACATTCATGCCTATGCATTTTATTTTTGCACCTAAACATTTGTATTCCGTTGTTCTTTTTAAAATATTATATATTTACAATTATAACTTTTTAAACTACTAAATGATAGAGACACCTCACACTAATAAATAGTAAAATATACACATTTACATACAAATTACTCATTTTGAGTTGGTCTAAGTCAATTTACCCAATAAATAAATTGAATATAATATTTCACTTATGAGTTGATAACATTAAAAATTCTACTACTTTCTAAATTAACTTTTATATACAAATTAAATGTGTAAATTTTTTTTGCATTTATCCATTTAAAATACAAATATTTCATAAAATATATAATATGTAAGTGCTTATGTGATATAAATTCGATTAATTTACATTTATAGTGACCACGCTCGACTTATCTACTTAGTTTATAGTACTCATCCATTTAAATAGATGTATCAATAATTATGCATGTGTTTGCCTTGGTTTCCTTGCATGCAAATTAAGGCTAGATAGCTAGGTAAGTTTAAGTTTTAATCTATCATCCATATTAGACTTTATCCTTTCCATATGAAAAAATTGAACCGAAAGCATTGTAAATAAAAATTAATGATATTTTAGATGAAAAGAATATGCTAAATAACTAAGATTATATTAATCGGTCCAACCGTGAATATCTTCTTATACAAATGATTGTAAATTGTAGTTGTACTTTAAATTTTAAAGTAGCTTTATTCTGATACACAGTGACAGTGGGATATTATTTCGATGACTAGATTAAGACCCACCCACCCCACACCCTATTGATGGATGTATAGAAGCAAGCCACTATCAGTTATTTATTTCCTAATCTTGTTAAAATTTAAAGTAGCTTTTTCCAATCATTTGTTGCTTCCTTGCTTGTCATTATTTCCTAATCTTGTTGATTAATGACAAATCATTGGTATAAATGAAATAATGAATTTGAAAGATGTAGGCAGGCAAGTTTGGCGGGTGAGCAGCATATAGCTAGTATGTCAAAATAAAATAAGATAAATAAATAAATAAATAAATAAATAGTGTAATTAAGTAAGAAAATAAATAAAATGGGGGTGAAAGTAAATGTACGTTTTATTTGAGAAAAATTATATAAGAGTCTTATCCAAAACGATTCAGCCACATAAAATTAATGTATAAAAATACTAAATATAAAACAATTACAATTTACAGACAACACTGCACAATTAATATAAATTATCGCATAACTCTCACAAAAACTTAGGACACGCTGCCATACCGCTGGAGTGACCGTTTCTCCACTCAAATTGAATATGTTGTAAAAAAAATTCAATTTCAGATGAAAAAGTCCACTTAAATTATATTCCAATCAGTACTTAAATTTTTACAAGTTTTTATATTTATCTTAATCCAATAAAACAAACATTTATGTTGTGATACATACTTACATACAGTAGACACAAAAAATGAGATGATGATGATACTAATTACTAATTATAAATATAATTTATGAACGTATGTTAAAAACAACTTAGCTTATGTATATGTATATGTCGAGACCCTTCCCCCGATGGGTAGATAGATAGAAAGATAGATTGAAATCCTCCTCCTCCATTTGATTGATTCCTGACTCCTGTCGTCTCTTCTCTTCTCCTGTGTACGTACAAACTAAAATAAATAAAACTCTCTCTAAAGCCTCCCTTTAAATTCTCTTCCTTTCTCTTCTTTCTTGAATTGTCTGACTGTTTCTCTTCTCTTCTCATTCAAAAAATTAATCCTCAGATCTTCTCCACTCCTTCCCCCTTTATATATACGATACAACAATAATTTGATTTGATTTGATTTGATTTGCTTTGCTTTGGTGAAAAACAAAACAAAACATAGCAACTATCTCATCTCATCTCATCTCATCTCATAAATTACTGCAGGGAACTTTTCTGTCTTATGGACGTTTCGTAGTTAGGGCTTATCCTTAATTACCTAGCTATATATACACTTTACTCATCATTAAACCTAATCAAATAAAATCACATCACATCACATCACATATCATATGGGGTGGGGAGCTAAGCTCGCGCATATATATCTATCTATCTATCTGATTTGATTCAATTCACTTCAAGTGATATTCATATCATCAAAATAAATGGTGGAGAAATTCTTCTTCTTAATGTTCCGCCGCAATGATACAGCAGCTTCTTCTTCTTCAGGTACGTAATTAATTAATTAACTTCATATATATCTCTTATCTTATCACCTGCTTGCTATGCTACCTTCTTTTCATTCATTTCCTTTCTCCTTCTCCCTCTTCTTGGCTTATTGACTGCCTTAACTAATCAATTAATGGTTCATGCATGCAATTGCATAATTAACTATATATGTATATACTACTGGACGGACTAGTAGTAGTGTGTGTGTGTGTGTGTGTATTCAATTTCCTCCAAAGATTATTCTCTTCTGTAAAACAATGTAAGTAGTAGTAACTTAAACTCTTGTAGTAATTAGTAATTAACCTTTTATTTTTTTGTTCCTTCCCTTGTTACTCTTAAGCTAGCTGATGATAAATAGTGAGAAGATATATTAAATATGTGGTGTTCAAAATTAGTTTTGCCTTTTCCATTACTCTGAGAACTAGTTAGTTAAGATATACTAGTACAAGTATAAGCGAAACAAACATGCATGACCTGTTCTGTTCTGTTCTGCTCTGCTTTTACAAGAAAAAAAGCAGCTTTAATTGCGCTAACTTTTGCACACTCACATGAAATTTCATCTTCTGTCACTGTCTTTTTTGGATCTTTATACATATCATCATATCAAGATTCAAGATTGATACATATCAAGATAGAAATCATGTAACCTAAACACATAGTATAGTATGTAGTACAGTATAGTTTCATTCATATAAAATTCTAGATTACACTCCTCCATGTTAAAAAAGGTTGGTGGATTTGTTATCATATTCCATTAGTCCAACAAGTACAACAATAATTCAGGCACAACTCATTCTTTAAGGTTTATGCAGAAATTATCATTTAAAAAAGAAAATGACTCAGAAAGAATACAAATTTGTATTCTTGCCTAAAGCCAATCTCCTCTTTTTCAATAGTATCCTTTTAATTTGTATATATAGATATGCAACTTATAATAAATCCTATTGCGTATGTATAACAGCAATATTACTTAGGGGTCAGCAGTTTAACAACAATATTACTTAGGGGTTAGCAGTTTTTTAAATGTTAGAGCGTAATCAATGTTTTACCTTCACATATAGTGCGTTGATGTTCCTATTAAAACTGCAGAGTTCAACATATACCGGTTAAATTAATGCTCATCGTAGGATCCGAGCGTAGCTTGAATCAAACCGTTCAAATCCAGCTCCAACAATATGAAAACTTATCAACTATGTATAGCTAAAGCTCAATTCATGCATTAGAATCCAGATATGTTGTTTATACTATAACTTATGAAGCCGATTGAGCTTTCACAAAGTTCAGCTCGAATCGCAGTATAGCAGAACAATAATGTTATATCAGAATATTACATTCTTCATATTCAACAATAATACATTCAGGAAATGAATAACTGTTGGTTCAGTACAAATGAATATCTGATAACTAACATAACGTTCAAGAATATACCAACTTATTGAAGTTTTGGTTCACTTATGTGTCTGGCAGATCTTCCAGTTCTCCATTTCCAGGTTGCATGGCCAGAGATGATCTCCCCATGCATCTGGGAAGACGCCAGTGTTGTTCTGCAAATCGGTTTTCTGGGGATATTATTGCTCTACATCATACGGAATGCGTTCAGTAAAGTCAGAAAGGAAGAAAAGTACCCCACAGGTGCTGGATATGGGCTCTCTTACAAGCTTGGCATCATCTGCTCCACTCTAATGCTAAGCACCCATCTGGTAACCCTGCTCACTATATTACAGACAAAAACTGCAAATGATCAGTGCAAATCACAAGTCATACTTCTTTCATCTAGAATTTTGCAAGTGATATCTTGGACTATCACATTGATTGCACTGTACAAAATTCGAAAGGTAAAGTACCTTAAGTTTCCATGGATCTTGAGATTCTGGTGGACATCCAGCTTCTTGCTATCTCTGGCTCGTGCTGCAATCGATGCTCATTGCTTAATAACAAGCCACATCAATCTTGGGATCCAAGAATATGCTGATATTCTTGGTTTTCTTGCTTCTGTTTGCCTCATGTGTATATCAATTCGAGGGAAGACAGGTGTAATTCTCAACCTTATGGATGATGACGAAATTACTAATCCACTTCTGAATGGGAAAGGCGATATGCATTCAGAAGCGAAGAGAGGCTGCCCTTACGGAAGGTCCACTCTTCTACAACTCATAACCTTCTCTTGGATTAATGCACTTTTTGAGGTAGGATACAAAAAGCCGCTTGATCAAGATGAAGTCCCAGATGTCGATATCAAGGATTCTGCTAGCTTCCTCTCCCGGCAATTTGATGAATGCCTTGAGTATGCGAAGGAAAGATTCAAGACCCCTAGACCATCTATCTACAAGGTCATTTACATACTCGCGAGGAAAAAAGCAGCTATAAATGCGGTTTTCGCAATCACACACGCGGCAGCATCTTATGTGGGGCCTTACCTAATAAAGGACTTCGTAAATTTCTTAAATGATAAAGGAAGTAGGAGCTTGGAAAGCGGATACCTTCTTGCACTAGGATTTCTTGCTGCAAAATTGGTGGAGACGATAGCCCAAAGGCAGTGGATATTCGGTGCTCGCCAGCTAGGACTTCGAATAAGAGCAGCTTTGATCTCACGCATTTACAAGAAAGGCCTACTCTTGTCGAGCCAGTCACGTCAGAACCGAACAAGTGGGGAGATTATAAATATTATGAGTGTGGACATACAAAGAATCACAGACCTGACATGGTACTTGAATACTCTATGGCAGTTACCCGTACAAATCTCATTAGCAGTCTATGTTCTGCATATGAATCTCGGGATGGGAGCCCTAGTAGCATTAGCTGTAACATTCGCCATTATGGCCTGCAACATTCCATTGACGAGGACGCAGAAGGGTTACCAGTCACGGATTATGGGAGCCAAAGATGACCGCATGAAAGCTACATCAGAAATTCTAAGAAACATGAAAACACTTAAACTGCAGGCCTGGGACAATTTCTACCTTCAGAAGCTAGTGAGCCTTAGGCAGATAGAGCATCATTGGCTGTGGAAGTCTCTTCGGTTGACAGCTTTAACAACTTTCATCTTCTGGGGTTCACCAACTTTCATTTCTGTGGTAACTTTCGGCGGGTGTGTTTTCATGGGAATCCCACTCACAGCCGGGACAGTTCTATCCGCATTGGCTACGTTCAGAATGCTTCAAGATCCAATCTTTAATCTACCTGATATGCTTAATGTGATGGCACAGGGCAAAGTATCTGCCGATAGGATCTCTTCGTACCTCCAGGAGGATGAAATCAAGCCGGATGCAGTGGCGCACGTCTCAAGGACTCAGACAGATTTTCACGTAGAGATTGAAAGCGGAAACTTTTGTTGGGAAATGGATTCAAGGGATCAAAAACTCGATCATATAAATTTGCAAGTGAAGAAGGGAATGAAAGTTGCAATTTGTGGCAAGGTTGGCTCAGGAAAATCGAGTCTTCTGTCATGCGTACTTGGAGAGATGCATAAAGTATCAGGAACAGTGAAAATCAGTGGTTCAAAAGCCTATGTACCCCAATCCCCGTGGATATTGACTGGAAATATCAGAGAGAATATTCTCTTTGGTAGTTCATATGAACATGAGAAGTATAATAGGACAATTGAAGCGTGTGCTTTGACAAAGGACTTTGAGCTATTCGGTGCAGGTGACTTGACAGAAATAGGAGAACGAGGGATTAATATGAGCGGAGGACAGAAGCAAAGAATTCAAATTGCTCGTGCTGTGTACCAGGATGCTGATATCTATATTCTTGATGATCCATTCAGTGCTGTAGATGCTCATACAGGCACACAACTCTTTCAGGTTTGTCTTCCAATTTTTAATGTGAAATGTAGTAGTCTTATGCAAGAGCAAAAACTGATGAAGATTCCATAACTTATACACTGCAGGACTGCTTAATGGGAATTCTGAAGGACAAGACAATACTCTACGTTACTCACCAAGTCGAATTCCTCCCTGCAGCAGATCTCATTCTGGTGAGGAACATATCATACATCGTCAACAAATTTGTCTCAACTAAGCATATAATGTTCTTGCATTTAAGGCACTACTACATGTTGAGGTATAAAATAGTCTCATCGTAATATGGCGGTATTTGCAGGTAATGCAAAATGGAAAAATTGCACAAGCTGGTAGCTTTGAAGAACTTTTACAACAGAAAATTGGATTCGAAGTTTTAGTGGGAGCACACAACCAAGCTCTAGAATCAGTTCAAACAGTTGAATGCTCAAGTAGAACCTCCGAGCAAACAGAAGTTGATAAAGAGGCAGAAACAGATAGCGATCTAAATCAAGAATTCCCGCAAATTAAGCAGGACTCAGAGCATAATCTATGTGTTGAGATAACAGAGAAAGAAGGACGACTGGTGCAAGACGAAGAAAGAGAGCAAGGAAGTATAGGGAAAGAAGTTTACATGTCTTACTTGAGGATTGTCAAAGGAGGCCTTTTAATCCCATTTATTATTCTTGCACAATCATCGTTCCAGGCTTTACAGATAATCAGCAATTACTGGATGGCATGGGCTTGTCCAGTAGGAGAGGATAAGCCAATGACTGGGATGCGCTTCGTATTACTCGTTTATGCACTTCTTGCCATTGGAAGCTCGTTATGTGTGCTTGTCCGTGCATCCTTAGTGTCTATAACAGGCCTGCTTACAGCAGAAAAACTTTTCAGCAGAATGCTGATCAGTGTTTTCCGTGCTCCTATGGCGTTCTTTGACTCTACACCAACAGGAAGGATCTTAAATCGAGTAAGTACATCAGAGTCTACAAAAAACTAAAAGTTTGATTTTCAGTGGCGTTCTCAATATTAATGTTATTCTCAGGCTTCGACAGATCAAAGTGTTCTCGATTTGGAGATGGCAAACAAATTAGGTTGGTGTGCTTTCTCATTAATCCAGATTATTGGAACCATGATAGTTATGTCACAAGTTGCCTGGGAAGTGTTCTTCATCTTCATTCCAGTGACATATATTTGCTATAGATACCAGGTAAGGGCATTGCTAATTTTTCATAAGGTATAGTACTAAAATAATGAAAATGCATGCATGACGTTGATTTAAATGTGATGATGCCTTACTTTTTATGAATTACAGCAATATTACATACCAACAGCAAGAGAGCTGGCACGCCTAGCAGGGATTCAAAGATCTCCAATCCTTCACCATTTTGCAGAATCACTTGCAGGAGCAGCAACAATTCGAGCATTCGAACAGAAGGATCGATTTACTGATGCTAACCTCTGTCTCATTGATAATCACTCGAGGCCATGGTTTCACAATGTAGCAGCTATGGAGTGGCTTTCTTTCAGATTGAACCAGTTATCCAATTTTGTGTTTGCCTTCTCACTTATTTTGCTAGTCACTCTCCCCGAAGGATTCATAAATCCCAGTATGTAATCAAGCAAATAGATGACATGATATTAGCAAAATAAGTCTCTTGTATGATAATATCACTGAACCTTAGTTATTGTTTTACAGGTATTGCAGGACTGGCAGTCACTTACGGTATAAACTTGAATGTCTTGCTAGCTTCCGTCATCTGGAATATGTGCAATGCAGAAAATAAAATGATCTCAGTAGAACGAATTCTCCAGTACTCGAATATTGCCAGTGAAGCACCTCTCTTGATTGAAGATTCTAGGCCACCAGAAAATTGGCCGGATATTGGAAGTATCTGTTTCCAAAATTTGAAGGTGAGACTCTAATATAGAAATTATCAAACTAAGTTCCCATGTTTAGTCTTGATTACGTAAATAAAAAATTAACATCAAGATTTATCCATGATTTTAAAAGCTGCCAATTCCTGTAAGTTCATCATGATATGGCTTGATCATCTATAATCCAATCCAATTGTTCCTGACTATTGGAATAAACCTCATATCAGTTTCGCTTGGACAAATATTTACTGAAAAATGCATGTTTGTTTGTATGGAACCAGATAAGATATGCGGAACATCTCCCATCTGTCTTAAGAAATATTACCTGCACATTTCCCGGGAAGAAGAAAGTTGGGGTGGTGGGAAGGACAGGAAGTGGAAAGTCGACCCTCATACAAGCCATCTTCCGAGTTGTAGAACCCAGAGAAGGCAGCATTATGATTGACGGAGTGGATATATGCATGATAGGCCTTCATGATCTGAGATCAAGGCTCAGCATAATTCCGCAAGACCCAACAATGTTTGAAGGAACAGTTAGAGGAAATCTTGACCCACTAGAGCAGTATTCTGACAAAGAAATTTGGGATGTAAGATATCCGTTTCTCAATCAGACTGCAGTTATTTGAAGATGTAAAAGCAAAACCAGCTTGAAATTGATAACCGGATTATATTTGCAGGCACTGGATAAATGTCAACTTGGGAGCATAATACGTCAAAAGCCAGAGAAACTGGATTCTACAGGTTGTTTTATTAGTGTGATGCTCAATGAACATTACTGCCTTAATTTTTCTTTTCGGGGAGTAGAATAATGTAAATAATTACGATATTGACAGTGGTTGAAAGTGGAGAAAACTGGAGTGTAGGACAAAGACAACTATTTTGTCTAGGAAGGGCTCTACTAAAGAAAAGCAGGATTCTTGTTCTAGATGAAGCAACAGCATCAGTTGATTCAGCAACCGATGGAGTGATACAGAAGGTAATAAATCAAGAATTTAAAGACCGGACAGTGGTGACCATAGCACACAGAATCCACACAGTAATAGACAGTGATCTTGTTTTGGTGCTAAGTGACGGTAAGTTGAAACGTCATGTCATGCTATGTCATGTTTTATCTGAAGTTGCTCTTATCTAATGCATGAAATGTGGTTTTTGAGTTGAGCAGGAAGAGTAGCAGAATACGATTCACCAGCTAAGTTATTGGAAAGAGAAAACTCTTTCTTCTCGAAATTGATCAAGGAGTATTCGATGAGATCACAGAGCTTCAATGGCATGCCAAAGTTGCAAAATTGATTTGACTCCAATCCAAATAACGAAGCAAATTCACAGGGTTCAAGGCCAGTGGTAGTAAAGATGCATGGAGAAAGCTAGAGGGAAGAAATTAAGGAATGAGTAAATTTTGATACGTACTAGTGAGTCCTTGATTAAAATGATAATAGCAGCTTAATTCCCTTGTTAGTGGTTATAATGGATTCCTTGATTTTGATGTAAGAGTTAGTACTACTGTATATTAAATTAAACTGATGGAATGAATTAGTATCCATCCATCCTTCCTGTAACAGTTGAATCAAGAAGAAACGATACTATATTGGAATCTCACCCATAGGTGCAGAGTCCACCCCATCAGTTAAAAAACACCAACCTGATTAAACGTAAATGCACACTTTCACTTATATCGATCCTACGCCATCAATATTTATTTAAGTATATGAATCACGAAATATATGAACTATATTAAAAAATATTTAAAATTATGATTCATATTTACTATATTAATCCCGTACCCGGAAGTCCAAGAAAAACGTTAAATTCATTAAAAAAAAAAAAATACTTTTAGTAAATGTCCATTTTTTTTCCAAGCAGCTCAAGTCATTTTATTGAGATGAGTGCTCTATATCAATAAAAGGTTTCTTTATCTTTTGAAGAAAAACTGCCTCTCTATAAGTATACTCTATTAACATAATGGTATAAAGAATACCATATTGCCGCGCATCTAGACTTGAAAGGGTTTGTTTTTACCATCTTAACAGTTAAACGAAAATTTACATGGACTTCTTCTATTTTGGGCTTAAAAAATCTATTTTTGAAGATGGAATTGATCTTTTAGGTCCAAAAATTATTTATACTTATTATTTTTCATAACAAATGCATCAATACATAACAAAAATAAAAGAGAAAAATAATGAATTTTTAAAAAAAAAATACCGAAATCATATTTTTTGTGGTATCTCCTAAGCATCTAGACACGAAAATATACAATGCCTAGACAGCCTAACTTTGCCAAGGCACTTGACTTGTACAATGAACTCGTTTCAATGAACTCGTATTCGAATTTAATCGTAAACAATTAATAGTTACTAAAATAAGATTATTTATTAAAAATGTCACTGATTTCATAATCTTTAAATAGTTTGTCGATAAAAATAAATTAAATTATAAGTTAGTCGGGTTTTGTACAAGTTAGTTTCGGTAAAGAAACCCGGAAATAGAAGAAGAGGGAGGAAAGGAGTATTCATTTCATTTCATTTCATTTGATTTGTAGCGAGTACAAGACAGTAGAAGAGAAGAGAAGAGAAGCAATTGAATAGATGATGATGGCGTATTCGATTTTTCCGACGGTGAAAGCGGCAGCTACTAACGGAGCACTTCCTCGGTCACCTCTCAACTCATCGCCTCCATCTCCTAAAAAACCAAAACCCAAACCCTCTTTGATTATCCGAACTCAGGTAGCAGCTACAATCCTATATATATTCTCTTTCTTTATTTTATGCTAATTATGAATAAACACCTACCTATTGCTCATTAATCCATCATAAATACTAATACCACTTGTATATTCATTCATCAATTGCCAATTCAATCACCTAGTTTCTCTTCTTGTTTTCTTTTGTTTTATTTCAGATGATGAATGGCTAATTATTTGTTAGTATAGGGGTTTTTTTATTGATTCATTCATTTTTGGTTTGCTTGCCTTGCCTTGCCTTGCCTTGCAGTCGAATGTGTATAGAGAGATAGTGGAACCAATTACAGAGAAGCCCTGTCTTCGTTGCGTAGGAACTGGTCAAGTTGACTGCACTGACTGCAATGGAAAAGGTTTCTCTTCTCTACTGCTATGCTAACTTAACTTATTGGGATATGGGAAATTGGGCATATGCATTATTTCAGACATTCATCAATTTTGTTTCCCCTTTCAAACATCGAATTGCAGGACGTACAAATCATGCCGATCAATTTATGCTTCCTAAAGGAGAATGGCCTCAATGGTACCTACTCTACTACATGTCATATTCATGCACTACACCTACAATTTGCTTGCTTCAATTCCTCGCCATTTAGCATTTATGTTATGTGCTTTGTTTTTAATATTCCACAGGTGTGCAAAATGTGGCGCAAGTGGATCTCGAGTTTGCACTACTTGCCATGGAACTCGAACAAAGAAGGGTAATGTGGCCTTGCATATGAATTGTTTCCAGCCAGATAATGATCCTACTCAACAACACGATAACCAAACTACTGATGATGAGGATTATGATGAACTTCCTGGAATGTATTTCATCAATCTTTTCTCCTCGACACAACCCCCACCGTTGTTTGAGTCAGAAGAAACCTGAGTCATCTTCTATCTTTATGTGTATGCTACTGATAACATGAGACCATTACAGGGGGTGCTTTAGTTTTGTGTATTCACAACTTTAATTCAAGTGATCTTATGATATGCCGAGTGTTGGAGATGGAAGAGCTGATGATTCTCAAGTGGTACAGCTACTACTACTTCTGTATTTATCCTCTCCGTGACATAATACTGTTTGTTTGGTGCTCTTTAACGCTACATTCTCATGAGAAAGGGCCGGGCTAATCTCCAAAGCACTTGTGAAAAATAAGATGAATACGACATGGCCTTTGATGTTCTATTGAAGATTCATTAGGACACTTGGAATGGTACGTGTGTGATGTTTTTCTAATACGGAAACACGCTAAATGAAAATTTTGAAGGGAGGCCACTTTCACAATGCATAACATTCATGGTCTTACTGCTTAAGTGTATATTGTTCTATATCTTTGTATCAAAATAAACTGGGTGATTGTTGGAGTGTTTGCAATAAAAATGTTACATACATCTTTAATACGAGCATCGTGTTGGGTAATTCACTGTGAGAACTTATGTTTCTTCTGAAAGGTGTAGCTGTGTAAGAAACTCGGCACATTGTTCTAAACTGTTGAATCCCGGGGCAATGCGTTGATAACCTGTGCACCTACAAGGAGCACTGCTACATTGATGTATTCATAGATATTGATATTGGATAGCGGCGTAAAGTGGCCAACCTCAAATAACTGGATTGGGAGTGAGATGACAGATGACCGATATTCGAAGTATTAAACATAATTGTCATAAAGTTTATATACTACTCGTAATATTATTCATAAATATGCAAATAAAAATCAAGAAATAGAGAAATTACTAACGTTAAAGTTATAATAGACAATCATAAAATGCAACTAGAAATTTTAAGCAAATTCAACATAAGTTAATCAACAAGACATGACAGAGTATAATACCCCATCCGTCCTGAAAATTTTTATACATTAAGGTTTGCGCGTAATTTTATGCAAAAAGTTAAAGTACTGATAAGAAGGTGGTGAAAAATATTTTTTTAGTGGTATAATGTATAATTTATGTCTAATATTAAAATTATTTATTAGTGGTGGGTAACTTTGCCTTTTAGTTAATGTATAAAGTTATATGGTATGAATAAAAATGTTAAATATAAAAAGAGAAATAACCATAGATAAATAAAAAGGAATTCTCCCCTCGGAGACCCACCATTGTCGTCAGATATGAGAGGAGGAATTACACTTTTCCAATTTAGAAGACACCTAAAGCAAGATCTAGGAGAGAAACATAATGCTTTTTTTTTTTTTTTTAGTAGAAGGTGAAAGGATAGTTTGCTATGTTCTTAATTCTTATCATGCGGCTGCATAGAGAAACATAAATGTTGAATGTTCTTCATTCTTATTTTATAAGGTTTATCAAGTCGAGAGTAAAATTGTAACTTCGATCCCTAAATCCCTCTTAATTCCCCTTAATACGCTATTACACTCCTATTCCCCTTTAATTCATCGAAGACCTAAATTGCAAGCAGTAGCGGCTGTAACAGCTACATGCGCTTTTCGATTTACGTCCACTACACTAGGAGCGGTGGTCATAATAGATAACTCTTTAGTTGTATTATTCACTGGGCACTAGGAGCAAGTATGATCCTAAAGTGAGTTAAAAACTTATCCACACCTGAGTCTACATATGTGAATTTATAATTATATTATTATTGTTGGTAATAAAATTGAAGGCAATGTGATATTATTATTGTCTCTCCCTTTCTCATTATTACTCCATGTTTTAATTAATGGGTAACAGACATAATAACATATTGAAATAGAAGCATAGAACATCCCTTTTTTTGAGGGATTGTTAACCTGCTGCATCATTTATTCACATTGGCCAGTTAAATCCTAATGTAAAGGTTACCTTAAGCAAGTGGACACCTCATATTCATCAAAATTCATTTACACATGATCTCAACATAGAGCATTTACATTTCTGTTACAGCATCACAGATTTCTACAACAGTGAAACACTTGTAGACTTCAATGTAACATAATCTTGATCTGTCTTTTATGAGTTGCAACTGCAAACCACAGCAGAGAGCATGACAAGCAGTACACTAGGATATCATTAATCAATGCCTAAGCTTGCATATGGTTCGTAGCCACCCTGCAAATGGAAAAATATGCATGCATTATTACTTGGATGATAATTAAGACCAAGGACTAAACCCTTTTTCTGGAACATAATGATAGGAAACTACTTACAGCACAATCATCGTGAACACGCCATATAGTCTCCCCTAAAAGGTTTCCCACTGATAGGATTGTGAGCTGTGGAAAGTAGTTCTTCTCTGCCACTGGAATAGTATTTGTTATTATAACTTCCTGAAACAGTCCACTTGATAATCTCTCTATTGCTGGAGGACTGCAATGCATCAACCAAAGAAAAGCAACAAATTCAATGGATCAATGACTAGTCAATATGATAACCTTGAGTGCAGATTGTTGGTAAATGGTGCTAAGAAAACAGAGCGAAATGTCAACACGTTAACTGCTTTTGTTGTGCCCAGGAATTGTGTCAAAACAAATTCCTTGCAATAAAATGATAAATTCACAGCACTTGCAGGAATCAGATGAATACGTGTCTACTAGCTTAGTAAAACTCAGAATCATCAACTCATTATTGTGAGTTGTCACAAAACCCCTTTGGGAACCTCTCAATCACTCTGGTTGGGAACAAAAAGAATACCGTAAATGAGTCACTTCTAACAATTGCTTCACCTTTGTCCTGCTGGTTATAAAAAAATGCATCGTACTTTGTGCAAAGAAATGGATAATTACCTGAAAACAGCATGTGTGCTGCAAGCATAGACTTCCCTAGCTCCTTCTTGGTGTAATAGAGCTGCTCCTTTTGCAATAGTTCCTGTAAGTTATTCATAATTAGTTTTGGATCCAAATAGAGATATAACAGAACAGGTTTGGAGCTAGGATAAGCTACCAAAATGACTCCTCAAAGTATATAGCACCCACCATCAAGAATGTTTAGACCGTATCCCATCAGCATACAAGCATAAGTAGAATTACAGAAGAATGAACTAAACAAGTGTAATTGGCCATTACATAAATAAAAGCCTGAAATCAACTCTATAATTCAACAAATTCTCACATATGGCACATAGTTCCAAATAGATATCTGAAGTCTGAAAGCAACTCTATATCCACAAATCTACACTGTCCAATGACTATTTCAATATCTTAGGAGATATAATTTATGAATGTTAATGGCACTCTGCGTATCTAGTTTATGGCTACTTATCTATTTCTCTGAAAATCATGTAACCAGGTGTACCTTGTTTTAAGCAAGGTTTCAATGTCATATCCAACTCATAGTACCAGACTACAGAATGGTTGCAACTTGCGAGTAATAAGAATATAAAGAGAATCAAAAGCAGACTTTATAAAAAGGTACAAACCAGCAGTATCAATCATGTCATCCACCATAACAGCCACTTTGCCCCTCACATCACCTATCAAGTTCATTACCTGTCAGAACCAAAATAGATATGCCAACTTTGTCAATTGCCCAGAAAACAGAAAATATATCAAAAACCAAATTGCAGGACAAAGCCTACAGGTAACAGATTATAGCAGGTGTCTATATAGTAATACACCGCATCAAAAGAATCCTAACTCATATAAACTTTTCGGTCGATATAAATCGGTGCATGCAACATCTATCAGCAAGTTCTGCCACTTAGAGATAACATAGTACGTTAGAGAAAGTCACCTCAGCAACATTGTGTCCATGACGTCTTTTATCCACAATGGCCAGGGGGGCATCAGACAACTTCTTTGCAAAAGCTCTTGCTCTAGCAACTCCACCAACATCAGGTGAGACCACAACCAGATCATTCGAACAGATTGTTTTGCTGGCCAGATAATCAAGAATGACAGGCTGCACAGAAAGAAAAGGAAAACAAAATAGTGAAATATAGGCGTGTATGTTAGGTTGGAACATAATCAAAAGATTCTAAAAGATACAACCAACAGATGTTATATCTAAAATTAAGTTTGAACAACTTTTCCAATTGGTTCTACAATTTGAAGTTGTTGATTACATTGTTGCACAAATCATAACATACTTTATGCTGATGTATGTTGAAAAGGAAACTATTTCTCTTACAAACGTATCTGGGCGGGATTTGATATGGTACTCAGGCTATAAAAGCCAACAAGTATTGCTTGCATTTGACATCTAAAGGTATACTAAACATGAATATCTACCTGGCCATGAACATGATCCACCGGAATGTCAAAATAACCCATGGACTGACCAGAATGGAGGTCACATGCTAAAACCCTGTCAGCACCAGCTTCAGTGATCAAATTTGCCACAAGTTTAGCAGCAATCGATTCACGCCCTTGAGTCTAAAATCAGGTATGATTTATCAGAAATTGAAGTGAATGAAAGTGACAACAATATCACCGCCTAATAGCAGTAAATTACAAACAGGTCAACACATTACAATGATGTGATGATTATCCATTAAACAAAAGAGGAAAATGAATAAACCGCAGATTTGCACTGATCAGTATTTCATGACTATCTCCACCTAAATTCTTACGATATCTAATTTCATCAATGTGCATCTCTACTGGTATAAACTATCAGGAAAAAATGGCAGGCAACATTAAAGTTTCAAACAATACTACCTAAAACTAACAAAATATTGATCTCAAAACAAAAAGAACTACCAAACTATTTAAGAATATCATGTAATTTAAACGATTGTAATCAAGTGCACTGATAGAGAATGCAAGATTTTTAACCAAAAGATACAAACTCCAGTCCTATTGCATACAATCTAGTATCAAGGCCGAGCAAGGTGGGTGCTATTGTAATTACCTTCACACATCAGCACATCACATATAAGAGTTCAGCCCAAGATAATAATACAAGATTGCGGAACTATTGAAGATTCTAATTTTCCCTAGGGAGCACGGTTCATCTCATCAACATGCCCCCACCACCAGTTCACAGATGACACTTTAAAATGAAATTATCAAGAAGACAAGTTCACAAAAGATTTACAAAGTAATCATGGTAAATTTTACCTTCCGATCAGCCCTTGCATATCCAAAATATGGAATCACAGCAGTGATATTCTTTGCAGACGCCCTCCGACAAGCATCAATCATTATCAAGAGCTCCATAAGATTTTCATTAGCCGGGGGACAGGTAGGTTGAACCAAGTACACATCACAGCCTCTAACACTTTCTTGTAACTGAACATAAATCTCACCATCGGCAAATCGTTTGATACTTATCTTTCCAAGATCCAGTCCCATATAACATGCAATTTCCTGCATACAGGAATTTCCACGTAAACCATTACATACAACACAAATACAGCAAGGATATGAGAAAAACTTAACAAAGGACAAAACATGTTCTATAATGAAAATCAAGCAAACTTGACGGAAAATTATGTTTAACCAAAATTGTTAAATATATAGATGACTTGACAGATGTATATAAGTATATTAACTATGTGCATCTCAATAATTTCAACCGAGGACGGTATGCTAAGATCAAGGTGTGGTAATTGGTAAACACAAATTCTGTCAAAAGTCAGTGCAAATTCTCTGAGAAGAATAGCCAATGTCAAAATATTAAAATCACAAATTCAGACTTCCTTCACAAGGTTCCATGCATAACTCCACGACAAGTTTGATTTCTCACTTGCATCTTTCAGGCACTATTCAGCATCACCTTATAAGTACATTCATTTATTTGCCCTTTGACCAAAATAAGTTTGGTAGGTGAATGCTTACTTATAGGCTGACTTGTAAAGTTAAGCTAGCTAATCAGTTTCTATAACCTATTTTCAGCAAATAAGCTACACTATCAACTAATTTGCTGAACAGTGAACACCTACATTCAGATCATATACCTTCCGCGCTCAACTTCAGTGTATACAGCAACTAGTACGGACCAGATTATCACCTTGTTTTATATATATAATCATATTAATTCAATTCATTTTCAGCAAAATAAGTACATTATCACCTAATTTGCCGCACACCTCCATTCAGATCATATAACTTTTCTGCTCTCAATTTCAACTTGATTATAACAACGAGTACGAGCCAGATTATCACTTATTTATAACATAGCCATATTAATTCAAAGCATTACTTGGCTATCAGTCCTTAGTATAACCTAGAATTTCCAATCATGAATTCAGGTGAGACATGAAATGATTCTACTGTGTGATTCAATTTGAATATCTGACACAATTCTGACGCTGAAATTGTAACATACATATCTACTATAACTATATCATTCCTCGATTTCAAATCCACTAGTCAATTTTAGGTGCGAGTGTTATTTGGAAGCGTTTCCACAGAATCAGTCCACAATAGGATACATAAATTTGACAGGTGCGAGGAATTTTAGTGAGATACGAAACGAAGAAATAATACCTGAGAGAGAGAAGGATTAGCCGTGCCGGAGAAGATCCGAAGGCGCGAATCTCCTTTCTCAGCCGGAAGTTTGTTGAGGAGTGGAGTCGGAGTTGTCAGAAAGCTCGGAAATGGAGCCGGTCGACCGGTACTGTAATCGAAACTGATGCTGCTTGGAGGCTTGCCATTTTCCTTCAAGTTTATCGATTCAGGTGCCGTAGCTCTATCGGACTTGCGAGAACATGTGACGACGAATGATGGACTTCTGCGAGGAGTATTCAGGAGGTTGCTACCGATGGACGCCATTTTCAGAGAGAGAGAGAGAATTCAATTAAGTTATTAGGGTTTTGGTGTTTCTGGTTTTAGTAGAATACCCATTTTACCACTCTCGCTCAGGCCAGAAGAAGAAAGTTACCAATGCGATGGATAATAATATAATACTTAGGTTTATGTTATCATAACAACTCTAGTCTAAAATAATAATTTTCGATTCGTTCATTACTTTTCGTTACGAATGATTATACAGATAATAACACTGGTTCTTAATTATTATAAACTGATAAGTTATAATTCTACGATCGTCTGAAATTATTTGCTTCGACTTTGAAATCATAATTTAAAATTTAGAAAATGTAAATCTTTTTCCTTTTTTTGACAGGAAAGAGAGAAGTTCACTGTGAAACTGGAAGATACTTGATTAACATTTGAATTATACTACGACTAATAGGAAAAAAGACATTAGATTCATATTTTTACTTCAAAATTGACTAATTCCTTCACGGTTTTCAAATATAACTTTATTATAATAATTGAATTAGTTACTTAAATAAGAATCCCTCCATGTTGAATTGTGTCTTTTTGGATGTTCACCTTACATGTCTCTAATATAAAAATTTACAAAAGATCATATTGAAAATTATTTAAATTACAATATAAAATTTGATATTTATATGATATACGATTACATTAAAAGAATATTCTTCATAGTTAGAACGAGAATACAAATATCTTCGACTGCTCGACTTAGAGAAGTAAAACATATTTAATCACTACTCTAAGTGTCCTTGCCACTTACGTACCACCTTCCACTGTCATTCATTATTGGTACACATACAAACAATTATCTAGCTTAAACCCCCCCCCCCCCTCCCCAGAACACAAAAGAACCATCAAACATGATATATAATCAATCCTGAGCAAATTTAAACCTTCAACTCATTGTTCTTCCCTTTACTACTTCTTTCTTCAAACCTGGTGCTCTTATACCACCTTGCACAAACGATATACACTAGCAAATCAGCTGCAGTTAAACATGCGAGGAGGTAATAAAACATGTCCAGATGTCCCTTATTAAGGTTCCTAGGAATCCATCCAGGCATCTCATCAGAAGTAGATACTTTCATCACAATAGTAACAATCAAACTGCTAACATAGTTTCCAAACGAAATTGAAGTCATGCTAAGTGCACTTCCAAAGCTCTTCAATCCATCGGGGGCTTGATTATTGAAGAACTCTAATTGCCCCACATACATAAAGACCTCAGATGCTCCGATTAACACATATTGTGGCACCTGCCAGAATATGCTCAGTGTACTCGAGTTAACACAGTGAGGGCAGTCCTTCTGTGCATACCTCAACCTGAAATGCTCCACTATTCCCGCAGAAATCATCGCTACTACCGCAATGATTAACCCAATGCCCATTCGTTGCAGCTCGGTTAAACCTTTCCTTGACTTTTTGAATTTGGATACAATCGGGTCAAGGACACGCCTGTTGAAGAAAATGAATGCTGCGACACTTAATATGTCGAAACTTGACATGCTAGCGGGTGGGATGTGGAAACCTGACATGCCCGTTTTCATGGCAGCTCCTTGTTCGACAAAAATGGACTGCATTTGAGTGAAAACAACAGAGTACAATATTGTGCACACCCAAATTGGAAGGAGTCTTAGTATGCATTTTACTTCTTCGACTTGTGTCACAGAGCAAAGGTTCCACGGGTCGTAGGAACTGGTATTCTCCACAATGGGTCCGTCGTTTTCTGATATAATTGCTGCTCTGTCCAGAAACCTGTAAATTTAAAAAGGATTTAAAAATCTATCATGTGCGAAAATAACATATTACTCTAAAATTGTTAGGATGGTCAGTCTGACAAACTACTATGGACATGGCATGATTGATTGATTGAAACAACTTTGTCTTTTTAGAAAAAGTTGGTAAATACTATTAAACTTATGCCACGTGTGACAACTTACCTAAATCCTTCAGTGTGTAGGATCTTTCTCCCTCCATTGTCAGCAAGATCGGTTCCTTGCACTTCATATAGTTCATCATCGCTAGAAGGGGTCTCAGCTTTCCATTTTCTTGACGCGGCAACAATAACTTGGCAAAATCTAGCAAATGGATTCCCTTTAGGTGTGAAGTGTCTGTACTTGGGAGTTCCTAGTAGAAATAAGGCCAATGCAAGTGCAGCAGAACCTGCCGATGCCCAAAAGCCCAAAGCCCATATGCCCCTATCTTCATAATAGCCCAAAATGGTATTCGAAAATAGGCATCCAAGATTTAGTGCCAAGTAGAAGTAGCTGAAGAAGGCCACTTTGGAGTGACTTTCCTTATGATGATCTTCATCAAATTGGTCGGCGCCAAATGTTGCTATAGTTGGTTGATACCCTCCGTTCCCAAGGGCAATCAAGTAAATGGACACGTAAAAAAAGGAAAGGTGCGTCGATGAGTGGGGCCCACAAGTTGTTTTTCCATCCCCACAACCATCAGGCTTGAGTAAGAACAAGTATGATGTGAGAGATAGTGACACCAACCCCTGTTATCAAACCAAATCAAACATAATTAGTACTCAAAATATCAAATCATATTTATTTTACAAAGGACATACTGTACATATAATGGTTTGTAGATGCTTACGATGACGAAAATGACTTGAAAAATGGCACAAGTTTTGTATCGTCCCCAATAGGAGTCACTTAGGAAGGCTCCTAGAAGGGAGAAGATGTAGACTGTCCCTGTCCATTTGCTAACGTTGTTCGCTGCACTAGCGTTGTCTTGGCCCATCACTCTAGTAAGGAACAACACTAGATTCACACCAACCCCGAAAAATGCTAGTGTAGCAAGACCTTGATTCACTGGACGCACACAATAAAATATAATATAATGAGAATCCTAACTTAAAGAACCAATTTAATTAGGTGTGTATATATATATATATATATATATATATATA